>QANZ01028964.1:0-72765 GCA_003254925.1 Chamaecrista fasciculata | reverse complement strand
TTTTTGACTATGGGTTTAGTCAAGGGGTCTTTTATCATACATTCGGCTGAAATGTATTGTACATCAATAGATTCTTTTGTGCTATATACAATCCCAATGCGAAGTTACATAAACTTCATCTTGCTATCATACTTAGGGTCTTTTACATAGGATATGGCTATAGTGTTGTCATATAACAACCTCACCAGATTGGAACTCTCATTTCCAAATCTAAGGTGTCTTGTAAACTTATTTAGCCATAAAGCCTATACTCCCACTATTGTGCATGCCACAAATTCAATCTCTGTTGAATATAACGCAATGCACTTTAGCTTCTTGCTACTCCAACAAATGGTACCATTTTGAGCAAGAAGATAAAACCTAAAGTTGGTCTCCACTCTTCTTCATTTCTGCCTACATCGGCATCGGAGTATCCAACAAGGTTTAAATTACTTCCTCTACAGCACAATGCGTAACAGGAAGTGCCCTTTAAGTATCTCAAGATCCTCTTTACTACTTTTTATATTACTTTTTAGCGGGGCTAGACTGAAGTCTACTTATCAATCCTACTTTGCAACAAATATCTGGTCTTGTACAAATCATGCGTACATCAAATTGCCAACTACATTGGCATATGGAACTCTTTCCATCTGTGTACGTCAAAGCTGCCAACTATATTGGCATATGGAATTCTTTCCATCTTCTTCTATCCGATTCGGTTTTGAAAATATTTCAAGACTCAATGCTACTCCGGTAGCAACAGGGGTACACATGGGTTTGCAGTCTACAATGCGGAAAGATGCCCAAGGATCTCAGGAACATAATCCTCTTGTGAAAGAGAGAGAGTTCACCTTGAACAATTTGGATCTTAACTCCAAATATATGGTATGCTTCACCCATGTCTTTCATCTCAATAAATTCAATGAGAGCCATTCTTTAATAGCTATCTTAGAATTTAGACAATTTCTGACTAATAGTATACCATCTACGTATAAGGATGATTTGACAAAAATCATGTGCAACCACTTAGTGTAGATGTAGTGGTCTTCCTCTAACATTTGGAAGTCATATGAAGTCACTACTTTGTGAAACTTCAAATACCACTATCCGGATGAATATTTCAATCCATAAATGGATTCTTGACTTTCTAAACTTTGTTCTCTTTTTCTTTTTCAATGAAATCTAATGGTCAATCCATATAGATTTCTTCATCCAGATCACCATTCAAAAATGGGGTTTCTTACATCCACTTGATGTAATTCCAAATCTAAATTCTATACTAATGCCAGAATAAGTCTAGTAGAGTTGAAATACACAATAGGTAAAAAGCGTATTGTCGCAATCAATACTATCCTATTGTGTGTAACCCTTAATCACTAGTTGAATCTTATATTTGTTAATTGATCCATCCATTTTTCGTTTAGCTTTGAGAACTCACTTTTTCCCAATAGCTTTATGCCCTCTGGCATTTGAGAACCCACTTGTTCTCAATGGCTTTACGCCCTAGTGCCATTTGAGAACTCACTTGTTCCTAATGGCTTTATACTCTTTTGGCAGATCAATTATCATGCACGCTCAGTTCTTTTTCACCGAGTCCATTTCATTTTCCATCGCTTTCTTCCATTTCACATGAGTAGGACTTGACAATGCTTCTCAAAATAGGGTTAATCAACCCCTTCTTAAGTAACTAAGGAAGATTCGAGAAATTAAAGAACACTTTCTTTGTCACTCCTTCTTCCATGTCACTACTTCTGATAGGAGCTTCTCTATTTATTTATTTATTTATTTTGTTCAGGTCTTGATGTTGACCATCGCTCCCACTCAGATTGACATACATAGACGATTCTAGTTTGTCAATTTGCTTAGCACTGTCTTGGCTCCCACTCAGATCGACACACTTAAACAATTCTAGTTTGTCAATGAGTTTTGAACTATCTTTGTTCTACTGTCTCATAAAAGAAACAGTGCAGTCAACATCTCCTCTTCAGGAAATTTAGACACAATGATTGTCGAATCTCTCAATTCTATTGTAGTCACAGTTCCATCTTCATTTTCATTTATGAAAATGCATCTCTTCAATTGCTTAGAGTATCTTATAAAGATACATATGTCCCTCTAGGACTTAGTTTCCCATGCTTTCAGGAATTGTCATGGATATACGCCATTGACCCCTAGGGTCATAAGATGCTCACATCTAATTTGCGTTTAACCATGACTCATAGGATGTGGATGTGGATGTGACTGACTTTGAGGGCTCACAGTTAAGTATTTGAAGGTCACTTTGGTAAAACCTCAACCCAATGTAAAATTGGTAGGTTTACTTGAGCCACCATATACCTAACCCAGTGTAGAAGAATTCCATTTCTTCTTTCGGCAACACCACTTGTTGTGGAATGCCAGGATTAATTAGCAGTCCAATTATCCCTTTTCTACATAGAGCTATTTCAACTACATTGATGAAAATTCACGACATTGGTCGGAGCACAATTGCTTTAATCTTATTAACCATTTGATTATCCTCCTTGTACATATTTTGTTTAAAGTGCCACAGAACTTCAAACTTATGACATGGAATCAAATAGTTATGACCATATCGTGAATAATCATCCAATAAAAGTAATAAAAATACCAAGCTCCATGTTTCACCCTCAAATTCATTTGACCGCAAACATTACAATGAATTACTTGCAATGGATCATGTTGCTTTACCAGTCAGACAATATTTCACATAGTGATATTTCCACATATGGAATGTCACCTATCAGCCCTCTTTGGCTAACATTGTGTGAAGAAAAAACAAAACATTCGTTTTAATTATAAAACGAACACCAACAATATCCACAATCAAAGAACTTCCACAGGAAAAAATTGAACCTTAAATAATAGAGTTGTTCACACTAACTACAACGCTATTATGAAAGTTAAAATAAAAAACCCAAACTTTAAAATGACATATAACAGAATTCAATTTCTGTCGAACGTCATAAGCATAAAGTGCATCATGGAGTGTTCAACATCTTTCACTTCGTAAAGTGAATAGGCATGTGTCATACCTTTAACCATGATTTTCGCGTTGTTTCCAACGTAAAGCCACTTGCTTTAATGCGATAATCGATGGTACTCGACCATGGATCCTTAATCCCTAGTTATGTGGATTGTGGAGCATGAGTCTGTAATCCAAAAAGAAGAGACTGGTCCTGTTTGATAAACAGTACCAGAAACTTGTGAATTTACTTAATTCACCAAGACCTTTTCGCTCAGCCTGTTTAAAAACAGTCATGTGCGAAATGGTTCAATCTCTAGCAGGTGAAGTGCTTGACCTACACAAAGTTTAGCTTCTTCCACTCGCTTTTGTTTCCCTTCTTTTTGAATTAAGACCGCCCTTCTTAAAATAGGGCTTTGACTTAGAAAGTCCATGCATCCTCACAACAAGCTTATTCGGAGGCCTTACAAGCCTCTAAGCATCCACCTTTCAACTCCAAGTGCTCAGTTATATCGTCAAAAAATAACGATGTTTACATTTTAGGTCGTATTAACTTTCAAGTTCTCCCAACTACAAGGGAGTCATCTAATGACTGCCTCTCTTGCTGTTCATCAGACAAACATGTTCAACTTCCTTAAGTTCTCTAATTATGTTGGTCATCTATCTTAGATGCTACTTCAAATGAGTGTTTGGCTTAAACTCATAGGTGTCGAACTCATTCGTCAACCTAATCAGTTCATTAGTGAAACCATCACCAAACTTAGCCTTCAAAGCTATCCACACAGCCTTTGCGATTTTGTTTCTCTCAAACTCGCAAATTGGCTCATCACCATAACACTCAGAAGTGTAATATTTGTTACGTCGTATTTCTTCAAAGAAACTGGTAAGCTTTGTGGTTTCTTCTAAATTAAGTTTTGGATTGACCAAAACATTTGTGAAAGGTTTAATAGCATATTAGTTCCTCTAAAAAGCATTTGACCTTTCAATGCCAGATATTTTAGTTGTCCCCATTAAGCTTTTACCCCTACAATTAAATTAGCAATAATGTTCTAGGTTTGTATAATCAGTTTTGTGACAAACTGATCCCACCTAACTCTATGTTCTCTTTCTCAAAGAGAAACTTACCATAGAACATTTTAGTTATATAGCACAACTAGGTATACAATGTCATACACTCATATTATTCTCAATCAGTAAATAATGTCATCGTAAGACCCATGATCAGGAGTATACGTTTGTACCTCCCATCACACAGATACAAGCAACGAACATTATGCACTATCAAAAATTTATATGAGTGTTTTTAATAATTATTAATTAATTGACTCTTAGAAGACACATCTTCTAAAAGCTCCCACTTATGAGAAACATACTCCAATTATTAACAAATAATAATTAAAGCTCACATATATATACTTAATTCAAATAAGCATATAAAATGTATACAACATACAATACATAGCAAACATTTATCACATCAAATGTTAAAGCTAGGAAAAAGAAGGGAACCACAAACACCATACATATCAATAAACATGATTATGAAAATAATCTATCGCAAAGTCCCTTGTTTTCCTAGGTTTTGGTGTTTTCATGTTAGAAAGGCAACCAATTTAATGGTCCAATCTAAGAAATATATTATTCACAGTTTTATGCTATCAACAAACTTAGTTTTGACATAAAAAAAATGCTAAATCTTATGCATCAAAAGTTTCACAGCCCGAGTCGGAGTGAGTAGATGGTCTTCTTCTTCTCCTTCCTCTACGTTCTCCACTTCGTTTGAGAGAGTTCACGAACCTTGAAAAACAAAATCCAACTCCAACTCCAACTCTAGGGCGTCCTAGGGAAATTATGTAAAAAAACGTTGGGCTAGAAATCATCATCTCATAAGGCCCATTTTGATGATGATCCTCGTCAAGGTCTACCTCTGGATCCTCTGATCCTCCTTGATATTTTTATCTAATTCCTCATCGGATCTTCTATTTGGGTCTTCCTCAAGATTCTCATCAAGAGATACATTTTCGTGAATTTTACCGTCTCAAAACGAAAAATTCTAATGTATTATATTTAGTGATTTCATTGTTACTTGAAGCCTCTTGCCTCCTTGTAACATAGAAAAAATAATAACATTATTTTGACAAAAACACAAATTTTCTTTATTTCTTTTCACATAAAAGAATTAAAAGAAAATAAGTATTTATCAAAAAATCACTAAACAGACCCGAAACATCTTTAAAATATATCATATGATATACCAAATTGAAGATCTCGAATTTACAGATTTTTAGGGACAAACGGCACCCTGATCGGACTCCGCACGCGCTCTCACGCGCCTCGAGAAAGCAGAAACAGCAGAAAAATCAAAAAAACTGCATTTCCCACTTGCAACACTGGCGAGTGTACTACACGCGCCGCCTTATCCTGCTTTGTTGGCGACACGCGCCACCTCGACGGACTCCACTCGCCGACGGCTTCCCATTGGTGCTGTTCACGCGCCTCACCGAGGTGCCATGTGGCCTCACTCGCCACGTGGCATTATATGCCCATTTTTATTTATTTATATAATTAATCTGTTTTTTTTTTTATTATTATTGGGCCTAGACCGGTTCGGTCTAACTGAACCAAACCGGTCCGGTTCACAGTTTTTTTTATTTTTTTTTATTTTTTTATTTTTTTAAACGGCTAAACGACGCCGTTTTGGGATGTCTTCAACCTCCAGCACTGTGCAGAAAATATCAGATCCGTCCCACAAGCTTCCCAGAGCCATAACTTTCTCATCCGAACTCCGTTTTGCGCAAATTTTATATCAAAATTTTTATTTTTTCGTGCTCTACGCATTGGTATAATTTTCAGAGTCTAAAAACATACTTTTCAGAACTCGAAAATTTCCCCACATATACATATAATTAAAAAAAACGATAACTACTCTACGAATCGTCCCACAATATGTATTGAGAATCAAAATTCTGGTCATGATTCTGGAATTTTAACACATATATGGGAGCAACACAGAAAAACAAAAACAAAACGATAAACATGAAAACAAAAAAAAATGTGAAGAACAACCAACCATGGCTACCATACATGATATCCAAGAAAGGAAAAAAAACATGGTAACCACATACAAACAACGAAAAACGCAACCTCGCTCTGATACCACTGAAAGGTTTCGGGCGTACCTGGATAACGGAATCCACATACCCACGCGAAGACCCGGTCACGATCTCGAACACGGATCTACGCTCTCGCGTTGCTCACAGCAAATGCACCGATCGAGAGGAAGCAAAAAGACATACAAAAGCTGTTTATCAAAAACTCCCATAGAGAACTCCTCTCTCACACTCACTCACGTAAAAAGAAGTTTTTTTCTCCACTTGAGAAAACTCTGGTACGTGTGTGTTAATAATGAGAAAGCCAAGTCTGATAAATTGTTAGAGAAGTGGGGCAGTTATTGGAATATATTTTCAATAATTAATTAATTGATAATTGAAATATATTCCCCACAAAAATCTCCCCACTCTCATGATATTTATCCATTAATTAATATATCTAATATTATTAATTAAATAAGTTTTGACTGGGTCCATTCCACCAAGGGTGGACCCATATCCCAACAGATCATATTGGTCCTAAATGTATGCTTTAATATTTATTTTGGTCTTTTATGTTTTAAAATGTTCAAATTAGTTCTAAATGTTGGCAAAATATTTCATTTTGTTCCCAAACTATTGAATATGATTATATATCTCTCATTTCAACTTTGAATGTGACGAGTCCAGAGCTAAGTATTATTCTCAAAAAGTACCTTCTCCATCCAATTGGGACTGTCAACAAACAAATTCAAATCAGTCATAAAAGTAGCCCGCTTGTTTCACGGTCAAACAAGCAAAAATGATCAATTTTCTATCTTTTCAAGTTCGAATGTGACGAATTGAGAACTACGAGTTACTCTTAACAAGTCCTTTAAATTTAAAATGAGTGACTAGAGAAATATGACCAAAATTAATAATTTGGGACTAAAATAAAATATTTTACCAATATTTAAAACCAATAAACCTTTTTAAACATAAAAAGACCAAAATGAACATTATACTATACATTTATGACCAATATAACCCTCCCACCTTTATTTTTTTGGTAGTGTGTCTCATGATCAAACTTATGTATGGTTTTCGTAGTGATAACAATATGGCTATCTACCATTTCATCTTTATCTTGTATCATGTTCATGATCAACATACCCTTTCTAGCTCGTTCTCATTGACAGCTTCATATTTATATTTGTTATCCTATTCAACTACCGCTGTTTATTCATTCGGCTAATTAATTAATAAACACAAAATCAACTTTTATCATTTTGTCTATTTGGGTAGTAATAAGATTCTTCCTTCTCGTTCTAAGAAAGGGGAATTACTCTTCCTTATAGTCAGAATAGGACTTTTCTTTTTCGTCAATTGTTTTGTATGAAAATTATGTTTTTTTTTTTTTGTCTAGAGTGAAAATACAATAACTCTTCAATTATGAGGCATGGTTGGTTATTTCAAGAAGAGTCATCCTTTCGAAAATTAGATAGATTACGTAATTTTTTACCATTAAATTTAACTTTTTTTTTTTATTTCGAGATCTGTATTTTATAAATTAAAAAAATATTATATAAATTTTAAAATAAAAAAAATAAATCTAACAGTTAAGAGTTAGATAGTTCAAATTATTCAATAAAATTACCTTTGAAAAAAGCTCTTTGAAAAAAGTTCACTACCTATGAAGTATAGGCACTTCATTTTGAAAGCATGTCGCCGTGTCAGATACGTGTCCGTATCTGACACCCGTACAACACCCACACGACACATTTATAAATTTTAAAATATAAAATCAATTTTTTATTGCTTTAACATGACAAACAATAAAAAATAATAACACACATAACATATATTATGAATATATATTATAATTTTAAAGTTTTTTTTATTAAAATTTATGAATTTTTAATTATTTATATATATATATATAAATATATACCGTGTTCGTATCGGTATTCATGTTACATAGCTTGCTACTAGATTTGATTGCCCCAAAAATATAAACTGCAGTGAGGAAGTTGGTGCAAGTTTTCCCTCTTTAAAGTCCAAGTTCGTTTTTTGAAATAAATTGCCATTAATTTATGAGAGATTTTTTTTAGTACAATTGAAATTCTACGTCTCTATGCCGTGACGGCTTTGATATAGAAACATAAAAGAAGCACGGATATATTATGGTATATTCTAATTATGTATGTATAATGTAATCAATGAACTAATTAATTTAACTATAACTTATAATTAAACCAATAAATATTTTTGTCAATCAAGTCGGGTTTTAACACATTGAAGGAAAGTAACAGAATATGTTATTTTGTGCTTGGATATGCATATGTGGATGACTATCGATGGTTAAAAAATAACTCTAATTTCATTCCACTCAATGCATGCATATGTTCCCCACCATCCACCCACAAATCATCAATCATCACCTAAATTCTATGCTTTTATCTCCAAGTTTTAATTTCTGATTTTTTTTCCACAAAAAAAAATTCTGATGTTTTTAACTTTGTTCTTTTATTAATCTTTATAAAAAATCTAATTTATCAGTTTCTAATTAAAAAGGATCTTTGTAAATGATTCATAAGTTAAAATTTCTTTTTTAATTTTAGGGTAAATTACACTTTGGTACCCTGTGGTTTGACCTTATTTCACTTTGGTACCCTGTAGTTTGAAACTTGACACTTTGGTACCCTGTGGTATTCTCCATTAACACTTTGGTACCCTTTGGAGCTATTTTGTAATTTTAACTATAACAAATTTTGCAAAAATTACATAATGACCCCAAAATATGTAATTTTTGTAAAATTTATTATGGTTAAAATTACAAAATAGCTCCAAAGGGTACCAAAGTGTTAATGGAGAATACCACAGGGCACCAAAGTGTCAAGTTTCAAACCACAGGGTACCAAAGTGAAATAGGGTCAAACTACAGGGTACCAAAGTGTAATTTATCCTTAATTTTAAGACAATAAATTGAAAAATGTGATTGTAAATTTGAACGGCAAAGATAAATGTCAAATTACTTCGAGATATTACATGACTACAAGAGCAATGGAGTCTACAGTAATTCATTGTATTAACAATTCTTAAAATCTTATTTTAGTTTATGAAGTATAGAGTGAATTTTATTTTGATCTTAAATTATTATTTGTTTTATTTTGGTCCTCAATCCTTTTCAATTGTTTCATTGTCACTCTAAATTGTGATTGTATTTGGTTTTTATTGTTATATTTGATTTGGACAGTTAAGATGAGTGATTTTTTTATATATATCATAATAAATGAATTAAATTGTAAAAAAAAAATTATTTTAAATTACAAATTAGAGATAAATTTATATATTTTTTTGTAAAAAAGACATATATGGAAAAAAAAAATTTAAATCAAGTATTCATTAAGAGATGATGATAAAAATAGGACGAAATCACAATTGTGACTAACAATAGAACAAGTGAGACAATTTAAAACTAAAATAGAACACAAAGTAATTTAAGAATCTTATAATTGAGAGATGAAAATAAGATTTTCAACTACTTAAAATACATATAAGATTTTCAACTAGAGAAAACTTATTTTTTGGTCATTGAATTGTTACTGAGTTAATAATTTAGTCCCTAAATTGTAGGAAAATACGAGCAGTCCTTGAATTTTACATCATCGTCAACCTTTTAGTTTTTGAATTGTAGAAAAATACGAATCAGTCCTTGAATTTTATACCATCATCAACCTTTTGGTCCTTGAACTGTTAACCATTGTGGATCTTTACACCACAGTCAGGGACCAAAAGATTGACAGTGGTATAAAATTTAGAAACTGATTCGTATTTTCCTACAATTTAGAGACCAAAAGGGTCGATGGTGGTGTAAAATTTAGGGACTCATTCGTATTTTCCTATAATTTTGGGATCAAAAAGTTGACAGTGGTGTAAAATCTAGAGACTGGTTCGTATTTTCTTACAATTTAGGACCAAAAAGTAAGTTTTCTACGTATGATATATTACTAAAATCAGTATAGTTTAATTGCAAATACACATAAAACTATGGAGTGACATCGATGATTCTAAAGACTAAATGGCTTATAATTTATTAATTGTAATTAGTTTAACTAAATGGGTTGAGTTTCCAATTTCCAAGCAGTAAAGTGGGAAGCGACAATTGTTTTGTCGGCCAATTACAAAATGGGAAGAACACCATTGACTATTAATTAGCGTTTCGGACAACTAGATCTCCACACAGAGAGAGACGAAGGTGAAGACAGAGAAGAAGACTGAATAGGGATTTCGAAAGAGAAGCTCA
The DNA here is from genome assembly GCA_003254925.1 of Chamaecrista fasciculata. Lineage (NCBI taxonomy): Eukaryota > Viridiplantae > Streptophyta > Magnoliopsida > Fabales > Fabaceae > Chamaecrista > Chamaecrista fasciculata. The sequence goes on along the minus strand of QANZ01028964.1, from coordinate 62,429 downwards.
AATCAAATATCAAATATACTGTAAATAGTAAATACCTTAATAATATTATCTTCTTCTTTTCCGGCACATCACACAGGTATTCAATTTCAAGCTTAAATTCCTGTTATTCATTTCTATCTTTAACTTCAATCAATGTGATTATTCTCATTTTTTTTCTCTTTATTTTTTCGCTTATGATCTGAGCTCCAGCTTCTAATTCCTCCGCGATTCAGATTCTTCGTTGAACAAAGCAGCTAGCTACTCATAGCTCGATTAGACGACGACGGTTACTATTGTTTCAACAGATTGTAACTGAAAACTCACTGGAATGATCACCAAAACAAACAAATGCATTGGTCATAGTGACTGACGATAGCTGCAACAACGAATTTCAGTTCAGCAATGAAGACGACGCTGGCAGAAGACGACGCATTGAATCCTTCCTCCCATGGTCAGCTTTATTTCACCATTTCCTTCTTCTCAATCAACCCTAACTAACGAACACTAATTCCGATGAGTCTACTTTGTCTTATTTTCATCGCTTTGTTTCACGCCGGTTCGATTGGCCTTTCGCACTTTGTTTGTCACTACATTGATTAAGCATAAGAATCTGCTTCTCCATTTTGCTTACTATTATATGATTGTCATGCCCTATTTTCCTTTCCGAGAAATTTGTGAATTAAAGAGATAATGGCAAAGACTAATAATAATAATAGGATTGGGTATTCAAAATTTGAAGCAGGGGGAGAGAAGAAGAGCATAAACCCAGAGCTCTGGCAAGCTTGTGCCGGGCCGCTGGTGAACCTGCCGCCGGCGGGGACCCATGTTGTTTACTTCCCTCAAGGTCACAGTGAACAGGTGCTTTTCATTTAGGCTACTTTTTGTTATTGATGATCCTTACAATGATTCTTCTATTCTTCATCTTGAGAGTTTTGCTTCATGTTTCTGTTCAACTTTACAATTTTTATTTTTACTGCTCGTGGTGATTGTTGGAAATTTAAGCGTATACCAACAAGTGTTTGGTGTAGTGGTAAGCGGTAAGCGAGCTCCATCTCAAGGTTGAGGGACCTAAGTTCGAGCCCTAGAGTCAACATTGTTGGGAGGGCTCTAACTAATTCGTTCCCGGCCTAAATGTGATTAGTCTTCATTTAGACCGTGTAATAGGTGGGGGACACCCATGGTCATACAAAAAAAAATCAGTTAGTAGTATATATAGTATAATATTTGCAGTTGAGTTTTCTTTCAAAGTTCAAATGCATCATGGTATGAGTAATCATTTTTGTTTTTGTTTTGTTTTTTTTTTTTTTTTTTAATTTTTCGTTTTTAGGTTGCAGCATCTTTGAAGAAAGATGTGGATGGCCAAGTCCCGAACTATCCAAATCTTCCATCAAAGTTACTGTGTCTCCTTCACAATGTCACATTGCATGTATGCGGAACTTTTTCTGACTTTTATAATCTACATCTGAGACAAGATTTGAGTGTTCAGTTTACTGTTTGATTTTGGTGCCTAATTTGTGATTGGCTTCCCAGGCTGACCCTGAAACAGATGAAGTATATGCTCAGATGACACTTCAACCAGTACCTTCTGTAAGCCCCATTCACAGTGACAAAAATGCCTAAAACAACTGTTATTTCAGACATATAATTGTGAACAATCTTTGTTGCTGGAGATTCTGAAAACATAATTCTGCTTGTCCCAAAGTTTCCAAATTCAACTGAATTGGTGATATTGTATGGGCAGCTAGATAAGGATGCGTTACTGAGATCAGATCTAGCTCTCAAGTCAAGTAAGCCACAGCCTGAGTTTTTCTGTAAACAACTGACAGCAAGTGATACAAGTACTCATGGAGGTTTCTCTGTACCTCGTCGTGCAGCAGAGAAGATTTTTCCCCCTCTTGTAGGCCCTGTTTCCCATGTCATTTACCCAATTAGAATTTTAGAGTTTAACCTAATTCCTGTTTCTATTTAGGACTACTCTTTGCAACCACCTGCCCAAGAACTTGTGGCCAGGGATTTACATGATAATGTTTGGACATTCTGCCATAAATATCGTGGTATGTTTCCTAAGTAGCAGTGGAGGCCTTTGGTAAAAGAGAATCTCCTGTTATTCATTTACTTTATGTCAAGCCATTACTAAATATCCCTTGCCTTTTCATGATTTTCCTTAACTAGGGCAACCAAAGCGTCACTTACTTACAACTGGTTGGAGTCTATTTGTCAGTGGAAAGAGGCTTTTTGCTGGAGATTCTGTTTTGTTCATAAGGTAAGGGTAATAAATGGGTCCTTATTATTTTTTGGTGCTGGAGTGATAGGCTTATAAGTTCTCTTACAATATGTTTGCACATCATATGTCAAATTTCCATAGTTTTATCTTGAGATGACACATCCTTCAAACTTTTGAACTTCCAATTTTTTGGGCAGAGATGAAAAGCACCAACTTCTCTTGGGTATCAGACGAGCTAACAGGCAACCTGTCAATATTTCATCCTCAGTACTCTCAACTGATAGTATGCATATTGGAATTCTAGCGGCAGCTGCTCATGCTGCTGCAAATAATAGCCGCTTCACCGTGTTTTATAATCCTAGGTCAATGGCATTCATTTCTTCTTTTTATGTTAGTTTTTATTCTTACAATAATGCATATTATTTCTTGGACTGTCAGGTTGCTTTTATGACAATTCAATCCGATTTCAAATACATAATTCTGTTGCTTTGTGAAATAAATCAGTTCTTATGGTATTTCTTAGTTCAAACCACTTATTTGTTTGTTTTGTGTGCAGAGCTAGTCCCTCTGAATTTGTTATTCCTCTAGCGAAGTACTACAAAGCAGTTTATAGCCACCAAATATCACCTGGCATGCGCTTTCGAATGGTTTTTGAAACTGAAGACTCTGGAACAAGAAGGTGTTGCCTTTGTGTCTTTATACCAAAGCAATAAGATTGTATTTTTTTTTTAAATGGGATGCTACTTGCAGATGATGGCTTGATGAAGAAAATATTGCAAATTTAGAAGATGTAAATTGTTTATATTGAAAATTTTTGCCAAGTAGAACAATAGATATTTTTTCAATCAAGTTTAAAATTATCATTTTATATTGCATTACTGCCGCCTTGGGAGATAATTTTCTGGGAATAGATATAATACTTGGAATGAAATTGGAAACTAATAAAACATATCACATTTAATTGTGTTGCAGGTATATGGGCACAATTACAGGTATCAGTGACTTGGATCCTGTGAGATGGAAAAACTCGCAATGGCGCACTTTGCAGGTATAATTTGAGGCAACCTTTCACAATTTGTCATAGAAAATTTTAACCATCAATAAATAGATGGCCCCTTGATCCTTTTATTTTCTGAATATATGTTTCATAGTTTCTGTTAGTATAAGCAAAGGGTAACTGACATACCATATATCTTTGGTCAGGTTGGTTGGGATGAATCAACAGCTGGAGAAAGGTGTAGTAGGGTCTCAGTCTGGGAAATTGAACCTGTGACTGCTCCATTTTTCATTTGTCCGCCTCCATTCTTCAGATCCAAGTGGCCAAGACAACCAGGAATGCCTGGTAATAATGCAACAACTACTCATGTTTTACTTGAGAATGAAGTGGGTTGGGTTATTTTCTAATAATTTCTAATATATTCTATCATTCTTTGGCTGCTTACTTGTTTCCTGAAACCTTTCTATTTACAAGTTTCTTAATGCAGATAGATTTGACTTTGGTGTGTCAGTTTTTTTATATGTGTAACAGCAGCAAAAACCAGAGAGAAAACAAGGAAAAACGTAGGTGTATGAGGGCTGAATAACTTCACTTCAATAACTGTCAGAAAACAAACCTAAATACATGAAAACAAGTCCCTAAAAATAAAGATAACTGAACACACAATATAACTACCCATAAAACTGTCTTGGTAACTGCCTAAATTCAGAATTATAGGAACCTACTTAATACAAAATAATAAAACAGAAAATACACAATAACACATCAGTATCTAAGGAATATTCTAACACTCCTCCTTGTCTTTGATACTGCAAACTCCCAACTTGTCACGCATAGTTATAAAATTTGCTTTAGGTAGTGCTTTGGTTAAAACATCAGCAAGCTGATTTTCAGTTCTGCAGTAAACTAAAGCCACTTCTCCTTCTTTCTGAATCTCCCTCAGAAAGTAAAACTTGATCTTAAAATGCTTGGTCTTCCCATGAAACACTGGATTAGATGAGATTGAAATGGCAGCTTGATTATCAACTGAAATCAGTGTTGATTCCAATTGCTCCAAATGCAAATCTTTCAGAATTTTCCTCAACCACAAAGCATGGTTTGCTGCAGCAGTTGCAGCAACAAATTCAGCCTCTGCAGTGCTTTGAGCAGTGATTTCTTGCTTCTTGGAACACCAATTGAACACACCAGACCCGAAACTGAAACAAAAACCAGTAGTACTCTTCATGTCATCCACAGAACCTGCCCAATCACTATCAGAGAAGCCACATAACTTGAAATCTTCACAATAACCATATCTGATTCCAAAATCAGCAGTTCCTTTAACATATCTCACAATACGCTTTGCAGCTTAAAGATGCTCCTCACTTGCACAATGCATAAATCTTGAAAGGAGACTTACAGCATGCATAATATCAGGTCTAGAGGCAGTGAGGTACATAAGACAGCCAAGTAAACTTCTGTAATGTTTTTCATCCACTTTGACAGCACCATCATTTTCACAAAATTTCACTCTTGGCTGCATAGGAGTATCAAGAGATTTGCACCCTTCCATCTGAAACTTTTTAAGTAACTCTCTTGCATACTTGCATTGACTAATAAAAATCTCATTCTTTCTTTGCTTCACCTCCAAACCAAGAAAATAGGACATTAATCCAAGATCTGTCATCTCAAACTCCTTCAACATCTCAGCTTTAAAACCATCAATAAGTTTCTCATCACTACCCGTAACAAGTATATCATCAACATAAATAGAAACAATGGTTAAATCAGTACCATTATTCCTCACATACAAAGTTGATTCACTAAGGCTTTTGACAAAGCCTAACTTCAACAAATGATCATCAATGCGGCTGTACCAAGCCCTTGGTGCTTGCTTAAGACCATACAAGGCCTTCTTAAGCAAATAAACCTTGTCTTCATGCCCTTTAACAATAAAGCCTTCAGGTTGATCAACATAAATTTCTTCCTCCAAGAAACCATTCAAGAATGCAGATTTGACATCTAGTTGAAACACTTTCCAACCTTTTTGAGCTGCAATGGCTAACAATAACCTGATGGTGTCTAGTCTTGCAACTGGAGCAAAAGTCTCTGAAAAATCAACTCCAAAAACCTGTGCATACCCCTTCACAACAAGTCTTGCTTTGTGCTTATTAATAGTTCCATCAGCATTGAGCTTTGTTCTAAAAACCCATTTCACCCCAATAACTTTTCTGTTTTGAGGTCTTTCAACAAGCTTCCAGGTCTGATTTTTTTCAATCATATACATCTCCTCTTCCATGGCTAGCTTCCACTTTTTCTCCTCCATTGCTTCTGCTGCACTAGCAGGTTCCAACACTGCTACATTACAACTTGCATAAATATCAGACAATAACCGAGTACCTCTAATAGGAAAATCATCCACATCATCTTCACTAGGCTGCTGCACTTTTGAAATCTGTCCATTTTCATCTGCATTCCAGTCCCAATGATCTTCCTCCATGAAGACAACATCTCTGCTTATCACAATCTTCTTTGTTTGTGGTTGATATATTCTATAGGCTTTGGAGTGCAAGCTATAGCCTATGAAAATTCCAACCTCAGACTTTTTGTCCAATTTGTCTCTCTTAACTTGTGGAACATAAGAGAAACAAAGACATCCAAACACCTTCAAATTCAAAAGAGAGGGCTTATGACCATACCAAGCTTCGTAAGGGGTCTGGTCTTTAATAGCTTTAGTGGGCAATCTATTCAACAAAAATACTGCTGTACTTGCTGCCTCAGCCCAAAATTCCTTAGGCAAACTCTTCTCATGCAACAAACACCGAGTCATCTTCATCACAGTTCTATTCTTCCTCTCACTCACTCCATTTTGTTGAGGAGTGTAAGGAGCTGTCAATTGATGCTCAATTCCAGCCTCTTCACAAAACTTGTTAAACTGATTTGAAGTGTATTCCTTGCCATTATCTGACCTCAACAGCATAATCTTGCAGCCACTCTGATTTTCAACCCAAGCTTTAAATTTCCAAAACACCTCAGCCACTTCGGATTTAAATCTGAGAAAATAAATCCAACTCATCCGGGAGAAGTCATCAATGAAAATAACATAACATTTACTACCATTGAGTGATAGTGTNTTTTGAAACTCTGAGGTATAACACTAACCAAAGTTTTAAATTCTACTAGCGGATCCGTTCGGGAATCATAGGACCTAGGCGTTTTAATTATTTTATTTTTGCTTCCGCTGCCTTAGGCGCCTAGGATTCCCAACAACATTTACTACCATTGAGTGATAGTGTTCGATATGGCCCTCCAATATCAGTGTGAACTAGCTGGAGTTTTTGAGAAGCCCTCCAAGCCTTTTGAGGAAAAGGCAATCTGGTTTGTTTGCCAAATTGACAAGCACTGCAACTTGAAATTTCTCCTTCAAGTGAAGATAAACCATGTACCAGCCCATGCTTTTGCATAAACAGCAAAGAAGATTGGTGAAAATGACCCAATCTTTTATGGCAAAGGTTGATGGTGTTGACAGAAGCAAGATGGGCAGCATATTCCTCCTCCATTAAATCAAGAGCAAAACTTTTTTTCCTCATCTTGATTTTAAACAACTCCAACCCCTTTGCATCCATAATCACACAACTTTTGTTTTCAAGACAAACTTTATAGCCTTTTTCAAGCAATTGACCAACACTCAATAGATTTTGATCAATGTTTGGAACATATAAAACATCAGTGATTACTTTAGTTCCAAAGGCACTTTCTATTGAGATAGAACATTTACCTTTTACAGGAATACAATGACCATTCCCAACCCAAACCTTGGTGATTGTTGTCTTGTCAAGAAGCTTGAAAAGCTCAACATTGTTGCACATATGATTTGTGCAACCGCTGTCCACAAGCCAAGAATCAACAGAACTACAACTTGCATAACAAGAAGCCACAAACAATTGCTCATCCTCCTCTTCTTGCATAGTCTTGGCCTCATTTACTTGTTGGTTTTTCTTGTTCTTACAAATCTTTTCAATATGCCCCATTTGATTGCACTTGTTGCATTTTACATCAGGTCTGCTCCAACATCTAAAATGAGGGTGATTGGTTCTGCCACAATGTTGACAAGGAGGATAATCTCTCTTCTTGTTGCTTGTTGCCCCACTTTTACTTGTATAGGGAGAATAATTTTCACTACCAGCACCTGGACCACCTTTATTCTTCCTCCACTTCTTTTTCTTATTTTTCTCATAATCTTGAAGTTGCAACTTGGCTTTCATTGCACCTTCTATTGAATCATCTTCTCTAATTTGTCTTCTTTGCTTTTGTGCATGAAGAGCATTTAACAATTCAGAAAGAGTGATTTCTGTGAGGTCACGAACTTCCTCCAAACAGAAATCTTTGCCTCAAACCTTTCTGGTAGTGTAACCAGAATTTTCTCAACAACTCTACTATCTGACATCTCCTCACCAAGAAATCTAAGTTTATTGACAATTTCCAACAACCTATCAACATATTATTTCACATTTTCAAAGTCCTTCATCTTCTGTAGTTCAAACTCCCTTCTAAGATTCAAAACACACATGCTTCTAGTGCGGTTATTGCCTTGAAACTCAGACTTCAAATACTGCCAAATATGAAAAGCAGTTCCCAAATTCATGATTCTGGAAAAAAGAGATTCAGACACTGCTGCAAATAGGCAATTCTTTGCCTTGAACTTTTGTGAAGTCTTCTCCTTGTCTGTCTTGATTTGCTGCAAGGTTGGATTTCGGGGTAATGGTTGTACAACAACATTTTCAGCCACCATTTCCCAAAGATCCATGGCTTGTAAATAAGTAGTCATCTTAACAACCCACATTTGATAATTCTCACCATTAAACAATGGAGGAGGAACAGGAGAATAATCCTTTAAATTCATCCTTCCAACAGAAATTAATTGAACACAGATCCCTTAAGAACAAGAGGGCTCCGATACCAAATGTTGGTTTTTTATGTGTAAAATAGCAGCAAAACCAGAGAGGAAAACAAGGAAAAACGTAAGTGTATGAGGGCTGAATTACTTCACTACAATAACTGTCAGAATACAAACCTAAATACATGAAAACAAGTCCCTAAAAATAAGGATAGCTGAACACACAAAATAACTACCCATAAAACTGTCTTGGTAACTACCTAAATTCAGAAATATAGGAACCCACTTAATACAAAATAATAAAACAGAAAATACACAATAACACATCAGTATCTAAGGCATATTCTAACAGATTCAATAAATTAGGGCTCTGATACCACTTGTTAAGGAAAATCCTATATTAAATTTAACACCTAGATCAATCATATCAAATCATCAAGAATAGAAACTAGATGCAGAAATGTAACTAAATTCTCCATAGTAGTCAAAGTCTTTTGATGTTTTGGGATATTGGTCTTCCAAGTTGTTGAGCAATAGTTTTTCTTAGGGATGTCAAAACGGGCTGGCCCNGAACCTTTACCTTTTACAGGAATACAATGACCATTCCCAACCCGAACCTTGGAGATTGCTGTCTTGTCAAGAAGCTTGAAAAGCTCAACATTGTTACACATATGATTTGTGCAACCGCTGTCCACAAGCCAAGAATCAACAGAACTACAACTTGCATAACAAGAAGCCACAAACAATTGCTCATCCTCCTCTTCTTGCACAGCCTTGGCCTCATTTACTTGTTGGTTGTTCTTTTTCTTACAAATCTTTTCAATATGCCCCATTTGATTGCACTTGTTGCATTTTACATCAGGTCTGCTCCAACATCTAAAATGAGGGTGATTGGTTCTGCCACAATGTTGACAAGGAGGATAATCTCTCTTCTTGTTGCTTGTTGCACCACTTTTACTTGTAGAGGGAGAATAATTTTCACTACCAGCACCTGGACCACCTTTATTCTTCCTCCACTTCTTTTTCTTATTTTTCTCATAATCTTGAAGTTGCAAATTGGCTTTCATTGCACCTTCTATTGAATCATCTTCTCTAATCTGTCTTCTTTGCTCTTGTGCATGAAGAGCATTTAACAATTCAGAAAGAGTGATTTCTGTGAGATCACGAACTTCCTCCAAAGCAGAAATCTTTGCCTCAAACCTTTCTGGTAGTGTAACCAGAATTTTCTCAACAACTCTACTATCTGACATCTCCTCACCAAGAAATCTAAGTTTATTGACAATTTCCAACAACCTATCAACATATTCTTTCACATTTTCAGAGTCCTTCATCTTCTGTAGTTCAAACTCCCTTCTAAGATTCAAAACACGCATGCTTCTAGTGCGGTTATTGCCTTGAAACTCAGACTTCAAATACTGCCAAATATGAAAAGCAGTTTCCAGATTCATGATTCTGGAAAAAAGAGATTCAGACACTGCTGCAAATAGGCAATTCTTTGCCTTGAACTTTTGTGAAGTCTTCTCCTTGTGTGTCTTGATTTGCTGCAAGGTTGGATTTCGGGGTAATGGCTGTACAACAACATTTTCAGCCACCATTTCCCAAAGATCCATGGCTTGTAAATAAGTAGTCATCTTAACAGCCCACATTTGATAATTCTCACCATTAAACAATGGAGGAGGAACAGGAGAATAATCCTTTAAATTCATCCTTCCAACAGAAATTAATTGAACACAGATCCCTTAAGAACAAGAGGGCTCTGATACCAAATGTCAGTTTTTTTATATGTGTAACAGCAGCAAAAACCAGAGAGAAAACAAGGAAAAACGTAGGTGTATGAGGGCTGAATAACTTCACTTCAATAACTGTCAGAAAACAAACCTAAATACATGAAAACAAGTCCCTAAAAATAAAGATAACTGAACACACAATATAACTACCCATAAAACTGTCTTGGTAACTGCCTAAATTCAGAATTATAGGAACCTACTTAATACAAAATAATAAAACAGAAAATACACAATAACACATCAGTATCTAAGGCATATTCTAACAGGTGTGATGATTGACTTAGTTTCTGTTGACTTAATGTGGAATTACGTTGGCAGATAATGAACCCTCCGATTTTGACAACATTTTAAAGCGGGCAATTCCTGGGTTTGGGGATAATATTTGTATGAAGGATCCCCAACCTCTTCCCGGATTGAGTTTGGTCCAATGGATGAACATGCAGCAAAATTCTGCTCTGTCTAGCTCATTGCAGCCAAGTTACATGCATTCCTTGCCTGGATCTATTTTGCAGAACCTTCCTGGTGGAGATATTCCATCTCAACCAGGATGTTCTGCTGCACAAATTTCTCAGTCAAACAATGGCTTCAATTCTCAGAGGCTATCTCAGACTTCACAGCAGCTTGCTCACTTTCAGAAGCTACCCTCCACATCTAGCATATCAGGAACAGCCATGCAGCCACAGAAACAGTTGGGTGATATTACTCAACAACCTCAGCAGAATTCCTCAAATCCAACTCTAGCACAAAGTCAACTTGAGGCCCAACTTTTGCTTCCTCAAAATCAGGTTCACATTAGTGGTATTCTTCAACAGTCAATTATGGGTCAGTCTCAACAACAAAATGAGATCCATTCTCCTATGCCCGATCATTTTAATCAACAATTACATTCGTCTGATAATCATATTCAGCTTCAGTTGTTGCAGAAGCTTCAACAGCAACAACAAATATTGTTGGCACAGCAATCTGCATTGCAACATCCTAATCAACTAAATCAAATCCAAGACCAGCAGAGGCAACTTGTGGATGTACCAAAGAACTTCTCTACAACCCAAACTCCAGGTCAAGTGCTGGATGCTCCTCCAATACTTCAAAACTCATGCCCTGAGGCTAATTTTATTCAACATCAGATGACAACGACTAATAGTCAAACCAATTTTCAGTTCTCTCATCTGCCCCAGCCACCGAAGATTCAACAACAGCAACCTGCTTTGCCGTCTGAAATTTCAGTTCACATGGGGCTTCCCCCTATTCCAACAACCAACCAGCACTCTGCTACTGGTAGTAGTTTATTGATTAGAGCAGCTGGAGCAGGGCCATCCATAATTACTGAGGATGTTCCATCTTGTTCCACCTCGCCTTCAACAAATAACTGTGCTCCTGCCCTTCCACCAGTGTCAAATTCTAGGAATCACAGGAACACAACAATCACAGGGGATGACATGGTTCAACCTCATACCACAATATTGACTTCAAGTGCCATAGAAACCATGTCATCAATTGCACCCTTGGTGAAAGATTCACATCCAAAGTCTGAAGTTAAGCCTTCTTTAAACATTTCCAAAAGTCAAAATCAAGGGAATTTCGCCCCTCCGACATACTTGAATGGTTGTGCTACCCAAATGGACTATTTGGATACTTCGTCTTCTACCACTTCAGTTTGCCTTTCTCAGAATGAAACTCGTATGAATCAGAATAACAACCCATTATCTTACAACACAGAGTCAACGTTATTTAGAGAAAATAGTCAAGATGGGGAAGTTCAGGCATATACTAGAAGCAATGCTCCATATGACAATGGCATGGATGGAAAGTTAGGCATTCCGCTAAATCCAGATTCTCTTTCAACCAAAGACATGGTAGGGTTGGGGAAGGATTTCTCGAATAGCTTTTCTTCAGGAAGCATGCTTGGGAACTATGAAAATAACAGAGTTCAGCAGGAACTTTCATCCACAATGGTTTCACAAGCATTTGGAGTCCCAGATATGACTTTTAATTCAATTGATTCTTCAATAAATGATAGTAGCTTCTTAAGTAGGAGTGCATGGGCTCCCCCACCACCTCAACCACCACAGTTTCAGCGGATGAGGACATATACCAAGGTTTCATTATCATTATTATTATTATTGTTTTAGTTAATCATGTGTCAATCAAATCATTGATGTTTATATATTCAACATTATTCTAAGTTGGCCCTTATCTTAAAGGTATACAAACGAGGAGCTGTGGGAAGATCCATAGACATAACCCGGTATTCAGGTTATGAAGAGCTTAAACAGGATCTGGCTCGTAGGTTTAGCATAGAGGGACAGTTGGAGGATCAACAAAGGGTAGGCTGGAAACTCGTTTATGTAGATCATGAGAATGATGTTCTGTTGGTGGGAGATGATCCCTGGGAGTAAGTCTAGTCTAGTCTAGTCCTTATCTTTTCTTTTCTCTTTGTATTTGTCTTTGTACATGTGTGTAATTCTATATCTGAACTGTTCAGGGAGTTTGTGAACTGTGTCCGCTGTATCAGAATACTTTCTCCTCAAGAGGTGCAACAAATGAGCTTGGATGGAGATTTTGGCAATGGTGGCCTTCCTCATCAAGCCTGTAGTAGCTCAGATGGTGGACATACTTGATGCAGCTCACTAGTCTCATAATTATTCTCCTTGGATGTTGCTTGATACATTCATTGTATTCCAAAAGCCCTATATCATGCAGTATATAGGGGTTTTGTGAATATTAGAGAGAGGCCAATTTGATTAGCCAAAAGAAATGGTTGAACTGTTACTGTGCCAGCCAAATCATTATGATTGCTACTTCAGTTATGGTGGGGCTAATGAATCAGACTCACCTATTTACCGGCTCGACAAGCAACCAATCCTATTGATAATTTGACATGACGATGCTGTTGATTGACCAATTTTACTGCACTGTAGAGTCATAATTTTTCTAATTCATAGGTGTCACAGCATAGTTTTGAATGTGTAAATTATTATTTATCTTTAGTCTCATGAGTTGCTAAACTTTGGAAACAACACTTGGTTGGGACTTTGTAAATACTGACATCTTGATTTTATGGGAACATCCCAACAATCCTCCCTTCGGAGGCACACAATATGTAGAGAAAAATCTGTCATATTTAGTCTTACTCGTAGGTTTTAATTAAGTTTTGAATAAACTACTTGGATGTAAAAAATAATGAGTATATTATTCTTCATAACATCATAGTACTAAAGAATATTAACAAATGAAAAAAAAGGAAAAAGTCTTTTTTTCATTTTTATTAACTTAATTATAATTGTTCATGTTGTAACTTTTGTATATTTTGTTTATGTAGAATATTGAAATTATTTATGTATAAGTATATGTTATCATTATAAAAATTTTTTGATTATATTTTATTAATTGTAGATTATTTTTATTTAAAATAATTATATTTTTTTTATTTATATATGTATGAAGTCATTCCATCAATGTTATTAAAAAAATGATTTTTTCATAGAAAATAGTGACCCAACCGGTTTTCTAAAACCGCTCTGGGTCACGGCTCAACCCGGGTTAATATAGTTAGTTTTGGGCGGTTCAAAGTGGTCCAAATCGAGCTATCTTCACTCTCAAGTCTCGATTGGACCGGTTCAACTGTCTTGTCCGATCCGGGTTTCAGCATTCAATCATTGATTCAATCAGTTGAATTAATTAAAAGGTTTTTCTAATTTATTCACCAATCCAATTTTTAAAAGATTGCTTGAGATTCAAAACATAAATTGTATCACAAAATTACAGATAAAGAGTGGTTGAATTTGCTCTAATCTAAAAATTAAAAGATATAACACTTTATTATCTGTGTTCAATACTTGGTGAATAAAGCAAATGTAAAATATTTTTCAGACCAAGTTGTTGCGTTTCCCTTAAAACAAAAAAGAGTAAATTAACAATTTAATCCCCGAAAGATCATTGAATTGATAACTCAGTCCCTAGAAGATTGAAATGTACAATTTAATCTCTAAAAGACCAAAACGGTATACTTTTTAATCTATGAAAGATTAAAACGGTATACTATTTAGTCCATAAAAAAGACTAATTAATATACTATTTTGATCTTTCAGGAATTAAATTGTACATTTCAATTATTCAGGAATCAAGTTGTCATGTCGGTGATCTTTGAGGAACCAAATTATTAGTTTACTCAACAAAAAAAAATTAGGGTACAATTTCACAGCAGGCTCTTGACTTATGGGGTAACCCAGAGTGAGAGTGGTATATATGCTAATTTATTTTAAAGTTTGGGCTTTGTTTCGCATGAGGAAGAGGAAGCATTAGCATTCAGCAGCAACTCTGGCAAGCACCAGTTCCTAATCCTAACAAAAAGATCCATTAGGGTTTATCAATAATTCAATATCATTCGCCTGAAATCCAATTGCGCTTATCCCCATTCACGGTACATAATCTGTGTACACTTGCTATTCTTTGTTTTTTCTGTATTAGTCCTCAACATTGCTGTAGCTGTGGCTTATTATGTTGCGATTTCTCTTTTCACCATATCACTGATACTCGTTAATCTTTGGCACCAACAGTTTCTTTGTATTTAGGAAGGTCTTCGAACTGAAAATAATGGACGAATCACCAACTCTTGGGAAACGGAAAGAATCTGAAGATTCACGAGTCAGTGAGACTTCTACTCAACAATCCCCTTCAAATAAACGTCGTAATCTGACACGAACATGCGTGCATGAGGTGGCTGTTCCCAATGGGTACATTTCGAACAAGGATGATTCAATTCATGGCACTCTGTCAAATCCTGTGTACAATGGGGAGATGGCTAAGTCATATTCTTTCACGCTTGATCCCTTTCAGCAGGTATCTATTTCCTGTTTGGAAAGAAATGAGTCTGTTCTGGTTTCTGCTCATACTTCTGCTGGTAAAACTGCTGTTGCTGAGTATGCCATTGCAATGGCTTTTAGGGATAAGCAGAGGGTAATATATACTTCGCCCCTCAAAGCTTTGAGCAATCAGAAATACAGAGAACTTAGTCAGGAGTTTAAAGATGTTGGGTTGATGACTGGTGATGTTACTATTTCACCTAATGCTAGTTGTCTAGTGATGACAACAGAGATTCTTAGAGGAATGCTTTACAGGGGTTCTGAGGTGTTAAAGGAAGTTGCGTGGGTTATATTTGATGAAATCCATTACATGAAAGATCGTGAGAGAGGGGTTGTTTGGGAAGAGAGTATAATATTTTTGCCCCCAGCTATCAAAATGGTTTTCCTATCAGCGACTATGTCAAATGCCACTGAGTTTGCAGAATGGATATGTAGTATACACAAACAACCTTGTCATGTTGTGTATACTGATTTCCGCCCAACTCCTTTGCAGCATTATGTCTTTCCCGTGGGTGGTAATGGCTTGTATTTAGTGGTAGATGAGAATGAGCAGTTCAGAGAAGACAATTTTGTGAAATTGCAGGATACGTTTTCCAAACAGAAATTAGGTGATGGGAACAGGAGTGCTAAAGCCAATGGGAAAAATTCAAAAAGTGGCTCAGCATCTGGTGGTTCTGACATATACAAGATAGTGAAGGTCAGCCCTACTGCCTTTTGTGTTGCATTTGTTTTCTGGTCTTATCATTGGTCTTGACATAGTGGTGTGTGCATGCTTTATTATGATTTCCTCTGATCCTCTTGCTATTAATAAGATGAGAATATTTTTTAACCGTTGTTGTAGATGTCTATTGATAAAACCGCAAATGACTATTTGACTCATCCAGGCATCTATTATCCTTGTACTTCCTTGAGATTCTCTACTTTATATAATTAACTTCTGAGTGAGCATTTTGGGTGCAACGGTTACTTTGTCTAAGTTGGGCCCAGGCTCAAAATTGACGCCTAGATATTTATGATATCATATAATTAGAGTGGCCTCTTGATTTAGGTATTTAAGCATGAATTAGGAATTTTAGGCACAATAAATATTTCTTTTGCACTAGGCTTCTGCTCAAAACTCATATTATATACATCTTGATATTTAAGTAATTAAACAATTTTCTTGGGAAAATGAGACTTTCTACTGTTTCTTCAGCAGCGGACAAATTTTTGCTGGAGCTGCCATCATTTTCGTAATTCATTTTGAGATGAAGACTTTGCATTGATGGAAAACAAAGTTTTTCCTTGGACAAGTGAACTAGAATATATGTTTTGCATGATTGATTGCTGAATTCTTGATGTCTCTTCCTTCTCCGAGTCTACATTGCTTCATAGTCATAAGTTAATTTTTTATACACTTCTGTTTGAGTTGGAATGCTTCTTGAATTTCAGATGATCATGGAACGAAAATTTCAACCTGTTATCATCTTTAGCTTCAGCAGAAGAGAATGCGAGCAACATGCCATGTCTATGTCCAAGCTCGATTTTAATACCCAAGAGGAGAAAGATACAGTTGAACATGTTTTCCGGAATGCAGTACTCTGTTTGAGTGAGGAAGACAGGAGTTTACCTGCTATTGAGTTGATGTTGCCACTTCTTCAGCGAGGAATTGCTGTTCATCATTCTGGCCTTCTCCCAGTTGTTAAAGAATTGGTTGAGCTCCTTTTTCAGGAAGGCCTTGTAAAGGCCCTCTTTGCCACTGAAACTGTAAGATTATGTACTGCTTCCATTTTGTTTTTGTTTTAATCTTTTTCCGTTCCTTTTAGAATGGGCTCCTGAGGCATGTTTTATTAATTTGCAGTTTGCAATGGGTTTGAACATGCCTGCAAAAACTGTTGTTTTCACAGCTGTTAAGAAGTGGGATGGTGATAGTCATCGATATATTGGATCTGGTGAATATATTCAGGTCAGTGGTTATTCATTAATCATATCTAGAATACAACTGCACTGCCATCATTATTAAAATCATGCTACCTCTAGATGAGTGGAAGGGCTGGTCGTCGTGGCAAAGATGAGCGTGGAATTTGCATCATAATGATTGATGAGCAGGTCTGTCTACTGCTATGCAAAGTTCTTTTATGTTGCATGATTATGTTATCTTTGTTTCTGTTTCAACTCTGCAGTTAGATTTTTTATCTTCTCACCAACCTTTCTTATCCTTCATACTTACTAACTGTAGCCTTGTGGTGTCCACTGTCCAATAATCCTCTAATTTATTCTTAAACCTGAAGGGTTCTTGTTCTAAAATTAGGCTGCCTTATAATTTTATGTCACAATTTGTTATAACTTATAATCTTGTTGGCTGGTTAGAGATATTATGAAATGTTGGTTTTATGTATGATTTTAAAATTTAAAGTACATTTCAAAAACATCCTTCTCTTCAATAACAATTGAATGTGAGAGGTTTGAACATCAACCTTGTTAATATTCAAATTTCAAATATTGGGAGAGCAAAAAATGCATTTGAGGCAGAACATAATATTATCTAGTTGTGTAGTTTGTCACTACCCAAGACGTATATGTATACCCAATTTTCCAGTAGGTTGGTAAACATTTGATTTTTTTTTCCCCTTTAATTTTATCTGCATACATATATTCAAAAGGTGCATGTAAAGTAGGCATATCTTTGTATAATTGTATTCATTAAGATATCGTTATTGGTTTGCATGAATCTTGTTGGATTGGTAGGTCCTTCTCTTCTCCGTTAGTTGGATGTGAAATTATGTTTTATGATGTATCTTTACATATTTTACATGTCATGAATAAAAAATTCTCTTATTGATCTTGGGCAGGGTCAATGAAAACTAGTTAGGCTTTCACTAATTAACTCAATGTTGATGTCATTATTTTTGGCAGATGGAAATGAATACCCTCAAGGACATGGTTTTGGGTAAACCTGCTCCTTTAGTTAGTACATTCAGGCTGAGCTACTACTCAATTTTAAATTTGATGAGCCGCGCAGAAGGCCAGTTCACTGCAGAACACGTAATTAGGAATTCGTTTCATCAATTTCAATATGAAAAGGTTTCTGTTGAACCATTCCCCTCTAAATACTACATAAGACTTTATTGCATGATTATTATAACTTACAAACGCCTCACTGTGGTTCAGGCCATACCTGATATTGGAAATAAGATTTCAAAGCTGGAGCAGGAAGCAGCCTTGCTTGATGCTTCAGGGGAGGTAATCTTTATGTCTCAACCCTCAATTTGGTTTTCTTTGTTATTTGTCACTATGCTATATTGCTGTACTAATTTATGATATGTTTAGGCTGAAGTAGCTGAATATCATAAGCTTAAATTGGAAACAGCACAGCTTGAGAGGAAGATGATGTCAGAAATAATAAGGCCTGAAAGGATACTTTATTTTCTTCTTCCTGGTCGATTGGTAAGCTGTAGTTATCAGTTGGATATAGCTTTCCTCTTTGACGTCTTTGTTTCTTTTCTAGTTTATCTACTTCAAGTTAAGCATCAGCAAGGAAAGGAGTTATCTTTGTTTGTCATGTTTGTTGAAATTTAAGGTTAATGGATGTGATAAACAGGAAGGCTCAGTCACTGGTAGTTCATACATCTTTTGTGGCAGCCTCCTCCCCTTAGATATTTATACTAAGATCGATAAATCTCAATACAAAGGAGAGTCTTTCCATGGAAGACAACTCCTAAAAGTAACAATTAGAGATCACCAAAAGACTCCTTTATGTGATATTTAATATCAGTTCTGGTGGTGTTCTGATACAACCTCTTATATGTATTGTTGAGGACTTGAGGCTGTTGATCAATGGGATGATTTGACTTGTGAATCACAGTTTCTACAACATTGATATTTACTAATTAAAACCTGATATTTCTTTTGTTCTTTGTTTTAACGCATTTCGCATGTTTGTTTATTTGTTCATTTTGCAAGTCTCATCTGTTTTAAAGACAAATGTCTGAGTAGGATGAAATATTTCTTCTGTTGCTTCTCAATCTCTAATAGTATACTCAGAAGAACTTGATACTGTGCAGGTCAAGATAAGAGAAGGAGGAACTGATTGGGGCTGGGGTGTTGTAGTGAATGTTATTAAGAAACCCTCTGGTGGTGGTTATATAGTTGATACTTTACTTCATTGCTCACCTGGTTCAACTGAGAATAGTTCACGGCCAAAACCATGTCCACCCCGTCCTGGAGAGAAAGGTGAAATGCATGTGGTAAGTTGACATTTGAGAGTTGTTTGAGTTTATGTTGTAACTTACTTCATTTATTTGAAAACTTCTGTTAGTTACTATTGATTGCTTCCTTTCGCATTAGGTCCCTGTTCAATTGCCATTAATCTCTTCCCTTAGTAAACTGAGGATATCTATACCTCCTGATTTACGGCCCTTGGAAGCTAGACAAAGTATACTGCTTGCTGTACAGGAGCTGGGTAATCGTTTTCCTCAAGGCCTTCCAAAGCTTAACCCTGTTAAGGCAAGTGTTTTCCATATTTTGTTATCGTAATTTTCTGGTTCATGTCTCTATCTCTATAATAACAGTTAAATGATCAGAACACTCCAAGCATTTGACCTCAGAATCAGGGTTGCATGCACTGGCTGTTTGACCTCAATAATAATTTTTTAAAGTGTACCAATTTCATGATTTATTTACGACATGTAACTAGATTGATGTTTGTTTTGCTGTTCTAGCATTTTTATCCACTTCATCTGTTGTCGGTGATGACAGATTATGTATGGAAAACACCACTAGCTGTGAATCATTTTGTGAACTATCTTCTTCATTATTGCTTCATAACAATACTTGATCGTGTAGATGGAACTCTCTTGACTGGCACCTTTCTGTTATATTCATGTTAGTATTTACATTCATCCTTTACTCTATTTCTCTCTATTCCTTCCCTTTCTTTTTCTAAAAAAAAATTAACTCTTTCCTGTCTGATGACGCATTACTTCCCTTCATTGCTCTACTGTTGACCCAAAATTGTCTTAGTTAAAAAGAAATGTTAAAGGTTATTTCTACTAAAAAGCTTAAATTTTCTAGTTCAAGGCCCATGAATTTTTTTGTTATAGTTTCTGACACCCTCTTCACATGAAAGCCCATGGATTTGGGGAATGGACCAACCACAAGCGCACAATACTTTGTGCGGATACTTTATTTATATTAAAAGAATTGGGAGGCAATAAGAATTAAACTCTAGACCACTTTCTCCAAGAAACTCGGATACTTTGTTAAGGAACATTTGAACTCTAAAGCTTAAGTTATTAGATGAAAGTTCATGAAATTTTTCATTTTAATTTTGTACAAGATAGTTTAAACCTAAGATAAGTATTTGATATCATTTGAGATATTTTTTGCTCTTCTAATTCTGATGGAGCTCTCTGTGAAGAAAATTCTACCGCTGTTAGCATTTTCCATGCGGAAAATTCCATTTGAACTGGTCTTTTCCAATGCTGGATTTGAAAAATATGCAATTTAATTGTCTGCACCAGGTTGTTTGTTCTTTCAGATGCTAACAGGTAGATAATGGTTTTAGCAAATAATGTTACTGGCATTCCAACTTTCTCTGCTGTTTTCTACCATTTTCTCCTCATAGATGTGTTCTGATATTTGCATATGCATTGCTAACCTTTAATGATCTTTTTGTGATATATTTTACTCTCCTTCTAACCTCTTTTCCATTCTTCATGAAATTCAGACTGACATGATCACTCTTGGATTATATTATCTACTGTCTAAACTGATGCTTGTTTTCAGGACATGGACATACGAGACCCAGAAATTGTTGAGCTTGTCAATCAAATAGAGGAGCTTGAGAAAAAGTTGTATGCTCATCCTTTGCATAAGGTTTGTAAGAAAAATATCTTTTTCCTACTCCATTAGTTCTGATTCTAGCATTATTTGATCTTTGGTTTGAGAGTTTCCTTAACTATTTCACTTACTCTCAGCATCAAGATGTGGATCAAATTAAAAGCTTTCAGAGGAAAGCAGAGGTGAATCATGAAATTCAGCAACTAAAGACGAAAATGCGTGATTCCCAGGTATTTACTTTATTGAAGCTTCTCTATTTTGGCACATAATGGCGCAAGTGATTACCAGGCTGGGTCATATCTTCAAAATTTTGCAATGGGGTAGGAGTCAAGACTCAAAGATTACTTGGCATGCATTATACCTGTGGTTACATTACTTGTGAATATTCAGTTGATGGATTTCAGTCTTACAATGTGACAAACCGCTCAAATTTTGTGTAAAGAATTTTTCTTGTGTCTCTTTAGGTAACCTTATTCTACGGTTCTCACTTTTTTGTGTATTTGAACATTTTTTCAGCTACAAAAATTTCGTGAGGAGCTCAAGAATCGATCACGTGTTTTAAAGAAGCTTGGTCATATTGATGCTGATGGTGTAGTTCAGTTGAAGGGAAGGGCAGCATGTTTGATTGACACAGGAGACGAACTCCTTGTCACTGAACTAATGTTTAATGGTGAATTGACATGCAATTTCTTCGTAGTTCTCTTTGTTATCGATATGATATTATGTTGCATAATTTGAATTCTTCATTTCCCTCCCAATCAGGTACATTTAATGATCTTGACCACCATCAAGTTGCTTCACTTGCAAGTTGTTTTATACCTGGAGATAAATCAAATGAGCAGATACAGTTGAGAACAGAGCTTGCTAGACCTCTACAACAGCTTCAAGACAGTGCTAGAAGAATAGCAGAGGTGTTTTGTCATTTAACTGTGTTATTTGTTGAGGATTTATGAATTATATTATAAATCTGCTTGGTTTCTGGTTACAGATACAACATGAATGCAAATTGGAGATAAATGTGGAAGAATATGTGGAGTCAACAGTTAGGCCTTACTTGATGGATGTCATATACTCCTGGTCAAAGGTTAGTTTTTCCTGAATTTGTCATATAAACTTTTATAATAGTTAGATCTTAGTAACTTATTTTTGAAGTTGATATTAATCTTTTCTGTCTTACCTTCTATTTTTTTTTTCTTCTCCCAGGGAGCAAATTTTGCAGATGTTATACAAATGACTGATATTTTTGAGGGGAGTGTCATTAGGAGTGCTAGAAGGCTTGATGAGTTTTTGAATCAGGTATGGTTCTCTCATACTTGAAGTTTTGATATTTTTAGATAGAGTCACTGGAACCATGTGAAATATGTAAAGTATTGATTTTTCACAGGTGTGCATTTGTGTGTGTGCACTGTATGATTTCGATTTCAAGCTGTCTTGTGTGTTTGTACATTAAAACGGAGATATAAACCTATTGGCAATTTTATTTATTAATTCTGTATGAAGCTTATTGCAATCATTCACATTCTAAATTCTAAACTTTGTTTTGTGTGTATTGGTTGAGTGCGATGGATAGTGAGTAATATCCAAATTGATGTCATTTTGTTTGTGAGAACATAAATTCTTGTAGTTGGTGGAGTATTCAATTGAGCTGGATATCACTACTGGGAATGGTATTCCAAGTATTATTGTCTAGATTAGGCATTTAGGGTTTATGAATTTTATCATATTTTGGATGGAAAATAAATGTCTGGTATAGCTCTGCCAAAACTGAAATCACTGAGAATTAAAAGTCAATAATAAAACAGTTTTTCTGTAACTTGGCCTTGAAAATTTATTGTTGGAAAAATTTTCCATTCTAGCTCTAAGTGCTAGCAATGTTTGAAAATTGTATACCATATGACCTGTTTTCTAACTATTTTTTCAGACCAAGAAAAGCTACAGCGATGTCCACTGTAGAGTTGCAAAACATTTAGTCATTTAGAGTTTCTATACAATAAAGAATTCTTATACACAAACTTCCAGTTATCTTGGTCTAGTGCCTGAAATTTTGAAAACTATAACTAAATGATATGGAGTGATTTTGACATTTTTTCCATTTTTTGAAGTTTTCATTCTCATTGTTTTGCCTCTTTCCAGTTGCGTGCTGCTGCTGATGCAGTGGGAGAGGCTGACTTGGAAAAGAAATTTGCAGCAGCTAGTGAAAGCCTTCGCCGAGGTATTATGTTTGCGAATTCTCTGTATTTGTGATGTATTTCATGCAGGCCATACTGTAGATGCTTAGATCATTCTTCTGCAAAGCAATACATTCGTGTTAGCCCACTGGAGGACCAGGAATGGATAGCACAAAGTTTTTTCTTTCGCATTCCATCATTCTGGCTTCTGGGTGCGTTGAGTTCCTTTTCTTTAGCTATTTCCTGTAAAATTTTGGTGCACTTTGTATACAGTAGTCACTAGTTGGAAAAAAAAAATCTAATCACTGTAAGTCCCAGAAACATACCACCTTGTTTACGTAGTGATGTCATGGTTCATTAGTAATTACACCTTCCAAAAGCTTGTCTGCCTTGGGATGGGGGCATGAAGAAATTGCTGTAAACTCATTTTTTTTTATCTTTAAAAAAAATAATTGCTTGAACTGATTGGTTGACATTATTATTTTTTTTTTTTTTGGTTAACTTGGCTGCTGTATACTGAATGCAATTATGAGAATGTGAATTAACATGAGTTTTTATTTTAATGACCGAAGCCAAAAGAAATGCTTCCTCATTCTTGTAAAAGGAATGGGTTATTAAGGGTCTGATTGGTTGCCCTGTTTTCTGTTTCTATTTTCACTGAAAACAGGAAATATAACTGAAAACGTGTTTTGTACAGTTTTTTTGGAAATGTTTTCTGGAAATATTTCCTGAAACAGGCTGAAAACAGGAAACGTCAAAAAGACGTTTCCAGTATTTCCAAAAACAAACTTATGATATTTTGCAACATTATACAAAAGTAAACTATTTAATCATGTTAATATCATTATTTAGTTATAATCAAACTTAAAAACATATAAAAATTAGCGTTATTCAAGTTAATATAATTTAAATATGAATGAAAACGATTTGTTGACTTTATAAAACAAACATGTTTCTTAAATATTAAAAATTGAGAAATGAAAATAGAATTCCAGAAATGAAAACAGAAAATGAAAACAAGAAACATTTTCTTAAACCAATCAGGCCCTAATATTGTGGTACTGAATCTAGGTCTCCTACCATCTTATTCTTTAAAGGACCTGTAATGTTGATTAATTTACGTCACTTGAAGGCACTTCGTTTAATCAATCTTATTCTCGATAAGTATCACATGCCCCCTCGATATGATTAATTTTAAAATCTTTTATCTAACTATAAGCAGTGATTAATCAATTATATCATTTAAAGATTACGTGATTGTATCTTATAGAACGCTGTTCAACTATTCAGTTGACGATTCATATTTCTGTTTATCGTATATTCTTCAACATTATTTATTTATAACTTTTAAAAAATTTACTTTTCTTATTGTTAGAATGATCTGATGTGATCAAGAATATTGTCACTTTGAATTATACAATTCATTCACTTTTTTAACCTAAATTGTATTATTCCATGTGGCATGTGAGTTATTTTTAGCTTCATTTCTTTTTTAACCTTTACTATATTTAATATAAAATTATAAAAATTTCATTTCAAAATTTTATACTATACAAAAATTTCAATTTTCAACAATGATATAATTATGAAGACTAATTCGGCCGGTATGATTTTTATTAGAATCTCTAGCGGTAATAGCTATGCAATATATTATATAATTTAAAGAACCCGCAATGCACGGTGCATATATTAGTGAGATGCGTGAGTGGATTCCATTAAGAAGAAGTTTAGTTTGAAGCCAAAATCATTTTCATATCAGTAAAATCAACACCTTTTATATCTGATTTCAACATAAATAAAATCGTGTTGTTACCATTACTCACCACCATGTCTTGAATTTTGAGAAGCATTTGACATCCCCAAATAACTCAGAAAATGAATTTGTTTGGTATATATTGTAATGGTGTAGTAGAGAGATTACAGAAAGGTGAATGCACTATCCTACTACCGTCCATACATCATGAAAGGATTCTTCATTTTGTCTTCAGCAAATGTCCTGAATTTATTAAGCTGAGGTAATATGACTTTGTCAAGATCAGGCCTATCTTTTCTTCTCATTTCTGCACATTGTAGAGCAAGTTTTGCAAAATCCAAAGCTTGCTCTAATGGCCAATCCTCAACATCTGGATCAAGCATGGCACCAAAATTGTTCCTGTCAATAGCTCTTGCAACATGATGTGTCAAACCCATTGGTGGCTTGGCTGTTATCAGTTGCAGAAGCATAATCCCAAATGAGTATATATCAGATTTAGTCCCAAGCATTCCTGTTTGTTGATACTCAGGATCAATGTAACAGAAAGTCCCAGCAGTTGATGTCATTCTATACTGAGTCACAGTGTCTGCAACAGAAGGCGGAACAAGCCTAGCCAATCCCACATCACTAATCTTACTCACAAAATTACGGTCAAGCAATATGTTGCCGGGCTTCAAATCGCGATGAACAATAGGTTCTGGTTTTGTTTGATGCAGAAAAAGTAGTCCTGTCCCGATTTCCGCGGCTATTATGAACCGAAGCTGCCACGGAAGAACCGGCGTGTTGCCCTTCCGGAAGAGTCTATCATCCAAACTTCCATTAGCCATGTATTCATACACTAAGCAACCTTGCTCAGGGCATGCTCCTAGCAGCAAAACCATGTTTGGATGCCTTATGCAGCTTAAAACTTCAACCTCCTGATTAAACTGTGCTCTTCCTTGACCAGCATGACTTGCATCTGCATCTGGCCTTAAAACTTTTACTGCGACCGGCGTGTGATCCAATTCGCACCGGTATACCGGTCCATAACCTCCTTCTCCGATCTTGAGAGAATCACTAAAGTTTTTTGTTGCCTCTTCTAGTTCCTCAATGGTGTATCTTCTATACCTTATACTAGCTTGTGCAAAATTAGCATGAGCATTTGCTTGATTCACTTCTCTGAGTGCAGCTTTCATTTCTGCATTGATTCTCTTTTGTGCTTCAAGTTCTGCTAGTCTTTTGGATGCTTCTGCTGCCTCCAATGCTGCTCTACACCTTGCTTTTTCCTTCTCTGCAATCAACAATGCTGCTTCTTCAGCAATTCTTGCCTCTTCTAGTCTCCTTTGCTCATCCAATTTCCATCGTTGAAGTTCTATCGCCTTCTGCTTCGCCGTGAGAGCTTCTTTACAAGCTGTACTGTACATTTCCATTGTTTGTTTCAGTTCTAGCTTCAGTCTCCTCATCTCTGCTTCCACATCATCCTATACATGAAAATTTATTTATCTGTTAATTTGTTATTGATTGATTCATTAATGTTAGTTAGTTAGTTGCCTTGGTGCAACAGTAAGGTTACTGCCTGGTGACCAAGAGGTCACAGGTTCAAAGCAAGGGTAAAGCTGCGTAAATCTTCACCCTCCTTAGACCCCACCTAGTGGGAGCCTCGTGCATTGGGCTATTCTTATTAGTTAGTTAGTTGGTTGGTTAGTTTGTTACCGTGTTTGTGGATGATGAGATAGCATCATCTTCTTGGGTGCCGAATGAAGTGTCGAGCATGTCAAATGATTTGAAAGAGAGATTGGCTGTGGTTGTGGCTTCAAGATCTGATGAGTTGCTTGGGAGGCGAGACATCATTCCAGAATCCATATCATCGAACATTTCTAGTTCATTGCTTGGTGCTCGGCTTCCCACGAAGGATATATCAGAATTGTAATATTCGTGGGATGATTTCATCATTAATCTCCCACCACTACCATTATTATTGGTGAAGGGTGATCTGTCCAGATGAGTTGTTGAATATTAGTTTGAAGCAACTGATTGAATGATATATATAAGCCAAAGTGTATTTTTGATCTCATTTTGCTCGGGTCTCAATTTTGTTCTGTATCTTTTATTTTTGTTTTGTACTTTTAGTCTCGTATCTTTTGGTCTAGTGCAGAATTGGTCCCATATCTTTTTTTGTTGTAGATTTGGTCTCATATCTTTATAAAAAGTTTTATCGTTAGTCCCATAGTGTGAAACTTTTTATAAAGACATGAGGTTAGTTCTGTAATCTGACTCAAAGATATGAGACTGAAAATGCAACACAGGACCGAATCGATACTTGAGCAAAATATATGAGAATAAAAGTATAACAAAAAAAATTATGAGATCAAATTGAGACTTAAGTAAAAATTATAGGACCAAAAGTATACTTTGAGCTATATATATATATATAACTAAGAATTGGATTGAATTGTATCTTAATCTGACCTGATAAAATCATCTTGGTCGGATTGGTAGGGGTGGTGGTGGTGGTGGATCCTTTTATGCTCATATGATGCCCTCTCTGGCTCTGATGCTGGAACTGATTATTCACATGAATGATGAGTTAATATATATAGAGGCTCAAATTAAAATGAGACAGGAGTGTCATTATATATGTAACATATGTTGTAAGATGTATAGATCTATAGTTATTTTTATAGATAAATGTATGTGATATGATATAATTTTAAGAATTTAACATGTCGTTGTTGTTATTGTATATCATATCCGTGCCAATGTTTATGTTTCAAAGCCTACAACTAATTAAAAAAAATAAAATAAAAATAAGAATACCTGTGGGTGGTCTGTGTAGGGCTTGAGATAGTGCAAATGCATCGGTTTTGTCAGCAGGAGGAGGAGCTGGAGCAGTGGCAGATCGGACACTTGAGATTTTGGCTCGAGATATCACATACACTGTACAGAATGGTGGTGCCCCTTTTGATACACTACTTGGAATGTCTGTCGTCATAAGTCTTCTGCAATTATATTTATTTGTTATTATCATCGTTTGAAACAAGACCTAACTCATTCTAAAAGAATTTCAAGGGAGGAAAGATGATTGTCTCGTTATATATATATAGAGTTATAAGAACCTCTGACCAAAAGACTTCGATATCATTATCAAATATATAAATTAAATTACCTGACAATGCCAGTCTTTGATGGCGCTCCCATAACCAAAAGCTCTATTGAATAAGTGGAAACACATTGAATTATTGCTTTACTTATATCTACGTCTTCCAGTAACACTTCTTTGCATTGTATCTGTTTCAATTAGTTGAAATAAAAAAGTAATTAAGGCAACACAACACAGAGGAAAACAAACAAGGCATACTAATATTAATTACATACACTCTTTCTGTTGCAGAAAACACGAAATGAAGCGAAAAGGTCTTTTGAATCGTTGTCCACGGCCTCCTGATCGTTGGCGGCTTGAGGTTGTACGTCATCGTTCACATCTTGGGCTACATTCAAAAAAAATGAAACACAACATTAAAATCATTTCAACAGTACTGAAAATGGTCATGTATAATAGAGAATTTATATATATAATTACGTACTTGGGGAAGGAAGGGAAGCAGAAGAAGATAAAGAAGATAAAGAGGAAAAAGAAAAAGAAGAAGAAGTAGAAGAAGTAGTAGAAGAAGAAGAAGAAGAGGAAGAAGGCTTTTGTTTGACATGAATGAGTAAGAAAGATTGATCTTTAGGAAGAAGATTATCAACTGCCCATTTGGCTGCATTTTGGCTGCTCTTGTTATTATTAATTGCCACAGCCACCACACGTCCTGCACCTAATTTCTTCTCCCCAAGTGCTCTTGACATCTTTAATCTCAATCTAATTTCCTTAATTAATATATTTCCAGCAGCTTCCTCACAAACTCAGATCATAATGTGTATCAAATCAAATGATCTTCTTCTTCTTCTAAATCCCTTAATGAATTTCTAAACCTTCAACTCAAATTCCAGCTTCCGTATTCATAATAATTATATTAAATTCAGCATGTCACCTCTATTTTAAGGTGTTTGTTGCATGCAATAATACCATGTAAAACAACTAATCATTCCACCTCTATTTTAAGCTGTTAGTTCCCAACTTCCCATCCCACGTAATTCAAATGTCTTTTAACTCTTGCTCAACTGCCAATTCATTATTAGCTAGCTTGCACTTTTTTGTTTCTCCCAAAATTACTGCTTCCTCAATCCTTTTTTTTTTTTTTNTTTTTTTTTTTTTTTTTTTTGTTTCTAGACTATTTTCATCATCAACGACCTACGAAACACGGACGTTTTATTTGGTGCGAGTGTCCAACACATATTATCAGACACGGACAGGCATACAACATAGGTTCGATACGTGTCTCTCCATGTCATTATTTTCTGTTTTATCATTTTTATTGGTTCCAACACGGACTTACACACGGCTAGACACACTTTCTAGATCTATAGATGACAGATTACTTTTTTTAATAGAAAAAAATTTATATTTTCTAAATGGGTCATGGGTGTGTCATGACCCATAAAATTAAGGGTTGGCCTAACCCAACCCATGAACCCATCTTAAAATATTTATATTATTTAATTATTTAATTTATAAACTAATTAATTAGAATAATTTTTAAATTATTCAAATTTAGGACTAAATAGTATTCTTTTTTCAGATTTTGGATTGATTTGCAATTTCTACCTTTTTCATATTTTTAAAAATTACATTTTGACCACAATTATTTTTTAAAATTTTCATTTTAGTCCTCAAATATCATGATCTAGGGACTTTTTTGTAAATTTTGAAAATATTTAAGGGCATTATGTAATTTTTGCAAAATTCATCTTCCTTCCATTGAACTCACAGTTTAGTGGACTAAAATGCATTCTTTTTCCAAATTTAGGATTAAACTGTAATTTTATCCTTTTTCCAATATTTTTCAAAATTACAATTTTGGTCCAAATTTTTTTTATAATTTTCATTTTAGTCTTCAAATATTAAAGTTTAGGGACGTTTTTGTAAATTTTGAAATTTTTTGGGGGGCATTTTGTAATTTTTGTAAAATTTATAAAATTCATATTCACCTCCCTTTCATGAAACTACGTAGTTTTGATACAAATTTGGGTTGGGTTAAGTAACCCATGGGTTTTACCCAACCCAACCCAACCCAAATTTTAATGGGTCAATTTTAGACCAAACCCATCTTGACCCATTATCTAAATGGGTTGGGTTGGTTAATTTTGTGGTTGGGTTGGTTGAGTTGGGGGTTGAGATTGCCACCCCTACATATAAGCAACTTGATATAAGTTTTGCCCTTTTTAATATATGCAAAAGTACTCTTGATACCCTTAAAGTATGCAATCATTTTCAGTTGTACCCCTACAGTTTTTTTGGTCAATTGTACTCCTACCAAAGTATGAGGTCAGTTTCAGTAATACTTCTAAAGTTTTTTTTGGTCAAGGCAAAAGTACTGTTGGTACTCTCAATGTATAAATTTCAATTATACCCCCAACATTTGTTTTGGTCAATTACTCCCCCAACGTTTGAAATTTGAGTCAATTATACTCCAACCGGGCATTTTATTTTGTTTTAAGGTCCTTAAGTTTTCATTATTTAGAAATCATTCATTCTCTCAAGATTTTTCTTTCACACGAGTCCCTAACTAGTTACAAAACAATCCAGAATGTTTTTCATCTTTAACGAACTGGTCCCTGCAATTGAGAAACCCGAAAAATCTCTCTCATTTGTTTTTCACAGTTCCAGCAACCACACACAAACTTGTCGGTGAGCCTCAAATACAAAGAAATTGACCAAAAATACCAATAGCTTTAGCTCTCGGCGTTAACACACAATCTCTGGTGACAATGTCGTCGTGGTCATCAAAATTGAAAAGTAAAGTAACTTCAAAACCCCTTTGGAGAGAGAGGCAAAATAGAAAAGATAAGTGATAGAGGCGGTTGTAAGGGGAGGAAAAAGGCTAGGAACGACGTAATTTAAGGGAGACCAGGTTGTTGAGGATGAGAAGGACCATGTCGACAGAAACAATGACAGAGTGGACGGCGACGATGAAGTGTGGTGGTGTTGATTTAGGGTAAGAGAAGAAGGATTGTTAATGACTTTTAAGGACCCGTTTGTTAAAGATGACACATATTTTGGACTGTTCTGTAATTAGTTAATGGTTGGGGTATAATTGAATCAAATATGAAACGTTGGGGGTATAATTGACAAAAAAAAAATATTGGGGGTATAACTGAATATGACCCTATACGTTGGGGTACTAACAATACTTTTGCCTTTAGTCAATTATACTTTCAATGTTTCAAATTTGAGTCAATTATACCCCCAAATATCCCCCAATTTGGAATACAATTGACATAAAAAAAAAGATTGAGAGTATAATTAATACCAAAAAAAATAGGGGTATAATTGACTCAAAATATTTTGGGGGTATAATTAAAACTGACTTCATATTTTAAGGGTATAATTGACCAAAATTTTTTTAAGGATACAATTAAAAATAACCGCACACTTTAGGGTACCAAAAGTGATTTTACCTTTAATATAAATTAATGAGTGTTTTTCTTTTTTTTAGAATAAAGAGTTTATTGCTGGATATTGCCTATAAAGTTCATATATGATTACTTTTAGATATTACAAAACAAAAAGTATTCACACATATAATATACTAGGAGTTTTTCGTGCCCTAACGAGCACAAAAATATGTATGTTTAAATATAAGTTCATTTTTTAATCTTTTGTTAAAATTATAATATATATATATATATCATGTCGTATCATGTAATTTAAAATTTTGAGTATCTCAACATGTTTGTTTGCAGGGTTAGGCCAATTTGCTAATTTGAATTGAGTTGACAAGTTAATTTGAGTTAAAAAAAAATGAATATGCTTAACCTAACCCAAAATATTGATTCGTAAAAATAAAAAATAAAAAATTTATTTAGTTAAAATTATATTTTGATTCATCAAATAATATTGTTTACACAATTTGGTCGTTTTATAAATTTTTATTCTCAATTTAATTTCTCTGAAAAATTTGAAAGACCAAATTGAGAAAAATATTTTAATAGGAAAAAAAATTGAAAATAAAATAAATTTATGAAGAATAAAAAATAATACGGACTAATCCACCAACCCAACTCATCATATAAAATAATAGACCAAAGTGCGAATTTGGTCCTATAACTTTGCTCCATGTCCTAAATCAGTTCTATATCTTTTTTTGTCTCGAATTTGGTCATGTATCTTTGCTGCAAGTCCCAAATCAGTTCTATATCTTTTTTTGTCCCAATTTTGGTCCCATATGTTTTGAAAACCTCCTACCGTTTGTCCTCCGTCCATTATAAATAAATTACAGTTTAGTCTTGAAAACTTCAAGTCCCTTTCACTTCAGTCCCTGACTATTAAATTCATGGATTAGGAATCAAGATGTAAGTTTTGAGAATCTTTAGGGATGTTCTTTCACTTTCGTTTTGATAGTCAGGGACTTGAAGTTTTTCAGGACTAAACTGTAATTTAAAATGGACAGAGGACTAATGGTGGGAGGTTTTCAAAACATATGGGACCAGAACTGAGACAAGAAAAGATATAAGACTGATTTGGGACCTAGAGCAAAGATACAGGGCCAAATTCGAGACAAAAAAATATATAGGACTGATTTCAAACCTAAAATAAATTTACAAGACCAAATTCGCACTTTCGCCAAAATAATAAATACAAACCAATCGGCCCTCATTCCAATCCAACTCAACCTTTAACATCCCTGTGTCTTCTATCTATGTCAATTTCCGTTACTTCATAGTTAATGGCAAATGCAACACTTGACTTTTTTGTTTGTCCACTCCACGATCCACATAACCTCTTCTCTCCAAACTTTTGATGCTCAAGACTGACTCAAGTTAATTAAAATTTCAACCTCTTATCCATTATTTATTCTCTCTAGAAAGACATTTTCAAGATAAATATGAGGATTTGTTTTTGGATTTATTTTTTATCTCTCTCCCAAATCTATTCCGTCAATTTCTAAAATATAGAAAAGATTCAAATCGCCTTCTATTTTTAACTTTCCTACTATAGGTCTAATTCTTTTTTTTTTCTTTTTTTTTTTATATATATATGTAAAACAGAAAATGAATAAAAATATTATGATTAATTTGTTCTCTCTCCCTCAGGTCTCTTCTGTCAGTATATTGAAAAATAGAGAAGATATAAATTTATTTCTTTTATTAGGATGAAGCAATAGAGAGATAGAATATTCTGTAGCTCAAGTCTTAGAAACTCAAGCTCCCACTAACCAAATTCTATTATTTACAAGGTAATCCAATCAAAGCCTCAGTTTTTTTTTTCATAAAATATTAGCTGTCTTAAAAAAATAAACATATTTTTTTTTTTTAAAAAAATCATTTACATTGAATGATTTATCTAATTTCTTTAAAAAAACTAAACTACCTTTATCTGATTTAATATAAATGATACTACTTAATTAAATAATTTTATTTAATTTTTATAAAAAGTAAATTAACAAAGGGGTTCCTTTTTTTTCATCCTGGATTTCACTTTGACAAGTAGAAGTGGCACTGCTCCAATCTCACATCTCTATAAATTCAAAATTTGAAAGTTTTCTTTTCTTCCTTTAATTTACCTTTAAAGAATATTTTTTTTTAAGAAAAAATGTAATTAGTTTTATTTCATTGAAGGAAAAATGAAATTAAACTAAATCAATCATGGAAGGAATCATAGGGGACAAAAGGGTTTTGTAATCTGTAGTTCTGTAGTCTGTACTAGAGTTAATTGCTAAACAACTACTAATTTTTGAGAGAATATGGAAATAAGAAGGCAAATAATCCATGATTAATTCAGAATCTAAAAGACCCGAAAGAAACAAAATTAAACTAGTCTATGTACATACACATCAGTTGTCGTGGTTTGCATATGTCCCAGATGGGTTATATGTGAGACTCAGAAATGCGTTTAGAATGATTTGAAGTTGTAACTTGTGATGTATGGCATGGCTTTTGCGGTTTGGCTTGGACAAGACTTGGTAAAACAAAAGTAGAAACAAGCCAATTTCAATCTCAAGTCAAGCCCACGTCCAATTTGAATTCTCTATAGTGCACTATAGGTGAAATATAGAGAGAGAAATGAACAAGTAGAGAGAGAAAAAATAGGTCCCACTGACACTTTCTTTCTCTAACTTATTTCTATCTCTTTCAGCAATACACTCTTAAAGTACTATAGAGGATTCAAATTGAGCCCACGTCTTCATTTCCAGCACTTGGTGCATCATCATCATTATCATCATCAACATGTCGTAGAATGAAAATCCAATCCAAGCATTAAGTTATATATAACACATTTCAACCGATTATGGAGAAATTGATTTCATCTGATAATCCCCTTGAAGACCGCATGTCTGCTTCACTAGCATAGGAAGTATAGAAATCCTCATCGTGATCCCTCTCCTTCAACTCTTGAATTTTCTCAACTGCTTCTTTTATGTTCCACCTCTTGTCTACATCACCTTCACAACAACACAAGCCAATCCTCAAAAGCTTCACCATCTCCCCTTCGCTATTCTTGGTTCCCTCCATTTCTTTATCAATCCACTCTCCTCCTGGGACTACTGAGAGAGAATTCACCCAATTTAACATATCACCACCTTGCTTCCCACTCAAAATCTCCAAAATTAGCATCCCAAGACTCCATATGTCACTCTTCTTTGTAATCTGACCTTGTCGTAAATACTCTGGGGACTTGTATATCACCATCGTGTCCTGAGCAAGCTCCTGATTCATTACTGGAACTAAGCTATAGTCATTCAGAATGGGCTCAAAAGATTGAGTGAGAAGCACATTTGAGGATTTGAGATGTCCATGGGGTGCCATTAGGCTTGGCATCTCCTTGTAAAGATATTCGAGACCTTTGGCGACGCCTTTTATAATCTTCAACCGGGTTGGCCAATCAAGCCCTGGCTCTGGCTGGCCTACATCTTGCTGTTCTGAAACAATTAACAGTAGTCAGACAAACCCTTTTATTCATTCAGATAATTGATTTGATGGCAAACATATATAACATTAACATACCATGAAGGTGAGAAGCCAAGCAGCCAGCTTCAACATAGTCTGTAACCAAGAGTTTCTCCTCTTTTCTATAATAATAAGCAACAAGAGGAAGCAAATTAGGATGATCCAACCTTCCTATCCTCCTCATGTGTTCCTGAAACTCTTCCCTCCCTACATTGTTCATTTGCTTAAACCTCTTCACCACCATCACTGGGCCATTCAACAAAGCAGCCTTGTAGGATGAAGTGAAGCAACCATTCCCCAAGATTTCAGCCGAGGCTCTTAGTAACTCTTGCAAATCAAACCTCTCTGTATCTTTCTTTATAAAACACAACTTGGTGCTCTCTCCTCTTCTGCCTGCAGGCATTATTGTTGACTGATTACTGTATTCATCTGCACCTTCCTTGAATCGTGCTTTCTTTCTGTTGTTTGATTGTGGATTCTCCACCGATATCGCTGCTCCTCCTTCTCCTCCGCTTTTGCTTTTTCTTCGATGAAGGATAATAAAAATTAGTGTCCCAATCACTATTGCTGCCACACCAACCACCACGGCAATCACCACAATAGTGATAATTGAGAGCTTTTTGGATGAACGGCATGCATCCAATGGGCCTCCACATAACCCTTCATTGCCTACCCATTGTCAAATTAACTAACATTAATGTTTTATATTGGAAAAAATATGGTCTCTCTACGTAACTTGACTATCCAATATTCATCCTATAATTCCTTGTTGTTTTCAATATATAATCAGCAATCACCATCGCATTGTACTGAAACTAGATATATACACAATTACAATTTACAGAACAAGCCTTAATTAGTAGTACCAATAGTACCTCACTATACGGTATATACTGAATCAATTCATATATATATATATATATATATACATGTTAATAATGCTTACCAGAGAACGATGATGATGGCATAGCGGTAAGCATGTGTGGTATTTGGCCGTGCAACTGATTGTTAGCAACACTAAAAGATATGAAGTTCTTGTGCTGAAAATTAGGAATGCGACCGGTGAATTGATTGCCGTCCAACCTCAACTCCATAAGCCTAGGCAAAATCGTCAACGAAGTTGGAATCTCACCTGTAAACTGATTATTCGCCAAATGAATTTTCTTCAACGAATGCATACTCTGAAAAGTTTGAGCAGGAATGTGTCCGGAGAAGTTATTATTCGAAAGATAAATTGACTTGAGAGAATGTAACTTGTTCAATTCTGGCCAAGAGCTATCGAAATCGTTGTTCATGAAACTTAGGGTTCTGAGATTCGGAAGCTGTCGGAGGGCATCGACATCAATGAGGCCCTTCAACCCCATATTTTCAAGCTTTAAGCCCCAAATTTTGCCTTGTTGAGTACAGAGAACACCATTCCAATTAGGTCGCGAAGGGTCACGAGAACATGGAGACGTAGATGGATTCCAAGTGGAAAATATTGCGATCTTGTTATTGTGTTGCAACGAGTTCTTGAACTTGAGCAACGATTCTGGTTCCGAAGATCCAAAGATTTGAATTGCATGTAAGAGAAGCATGATTATGATTAATATGAGTGGCAGTGGACACAAAGTGACTGCCATTGAAAAATTTTGATGGCATTGATTGATTATTGAATTGAATGCAGAGACAGAGAGAAAACAGAAGGAACAATTACAAAGAAGATCCTCATTACGAATTAGCAGGGCAAGGATAATGGACATTCTGGTTGACCAAGTCTTTTCTTTCTTTCTCGCTTGCATTGCATGACATTATGTGTCTTCTTCTTCGTCCAGAAATTTCCGCACAGCCTCAAAACTTTCACACTCACTCAATTACTGCTTTAAACCTCACTTTCGTCCTTTATTTATGGGCCAGATTTAACTTTGGTCCAACATCATTTCTTTTCCTTTTTTTTTTTTTCCCGAAGTGGTCTTTCTATATTTCCATGATTTTTTACTTTTGGTCCCAAATTCACTTTTGAGATATGATTTGACTTTGTTTACTTACGGCCTCAATTGAGCAAACAAAAAACTCGTTAAGGGTAACTTGTAAATTTAAACTCATTGCATCCAAACTTGGAGAGAGAAAAAAAAAAATGATCAACTCTACTCGTTTAATTGTAAAACGAGCAACCTACTTTTGGGCACCTAATTTGACTTTATTTATTGACAATTCTAACTAATAAATAGAGAAATGACATAATCATTAAACGTATCTTGTAACTCTGGATTCATCGTATTAGAATTTGAGACGGAAGAGATATGGCTTCATTAAGTAGTTTAGGAAAAAAGTGAAAAATCATAGAAATATAGAGGACTGACTTGAAACAAAAAAAAAATAGGGTCAAGTTGAAATATGACTTATACATAGAGGACCAAAATGAGGTTTTAACCCTAAAATACATGTCCCCTATTTTTTACACTGTCAGAGTAAAAGGCCAAAGTCCTATTTTGGTCCTTCACGTTTACTCAAATTTTTGTTTTAGTCCCTCAAGTTTTTTTGTTCCGTTTTGGTCCCTCAAGTTTTTTTTGTTCTGATTTGGTCCCTCAAGTTTCTAAAAAGTTTCATCGTTAGTCCCTGACTCTTCTCCATCCACTTTTTCTATTAAAAAAAGGAGAAAAAAAAAACTAACTTTCATCTCCTAATAATTTTGCTCTTTTACAAAAGGGAAGGACCTTAATGCAAAAGAGCAAAATTGTTGGGAGATGAAAGCTATTTTTTTCCTTTTTCTAACAAAAAAAGTGGATGGAAAGTGGAATTTTTTGGAAAATTGAAGGGCCAAAATGGAACTTTGTGCAAACATGAGGTTCCAAAACGGAACAAAAAAAACTTGAGGGACCAAAACGGAACCTTGAGCAAACATGAGGGACTAAAACGGAACGAAAAACTTGAGGGACCAAAACAGAACTTTGAACAAATATGAGGAACCAAAATGGGACTTTGGCCTAAGTAAAATAATTTACTATATCCTTCTTTCTCAACCTTTATTTTAATCAAAACAACCACTCCTTACTCTACACTAACTCCTTTTAATTCATTGTTCACTTTTTATTTCATTTTTAAAAGTTTAATTAATTTTATCTTAATTTTGAAAAATCAGTTGATTTTTTAAAAAAATTCTTGTTATCGCTAATTTATTTAATAAAAAATTCAAGTCACCACAGATTTTATCTATTCATTTATTTGTTTATTTTACATATATAATAGAAAATTATTAATATTAATAATAATTTAATATTCAAATATTAGTTATATTAATCTCAATTTAATACTTTTCTTAAATAAATTACCAACATTAAAAATAAAAAACATTATTAATTTTTAAAAATTAAATTATTAAAATAAAATTAATTAAGTTTAAGAAATAAAACTAGAAACAAGAGAAACAACTTGGCTAGCTTATAATGAGTCTATAAAGTTGTTATTCCACGAGAGAAATATGAAAACTGAATTTTTATAAAATGAACAGTGTTTTTTAAAAATATTTTATTTGATCTCGTTGATTAATGACACTAATTGAGTTGAGGAAACTTTCTACTCATAAGCTTTTCAACAAGTATAAGAAACAAAGTGATCCTGGACTATGTATTGAGAAGATAATTTTAAGAAGGTAAAAGTACTTATTTTGTCCCCAAACTTTACACCTGCTGTCAATTTCGTCCCCAATCTTTCTTTGCTGTCAATTTCGTCTCCAAATTTTTTTGCTGTCAATTCCGTCCCTAATCTTTCACATTTTGGTCAATTTTATCCTTTGCTCTTACTTTAGCCAAATATTGACGACAAAATCTATGTGGCTAATGATATATAATGTAAAATTGATAGCAAAAGAAACTCAAATCCTAATTTAGATTCAAAAACAGGATGCAGACTGTCGTTAATTTATTAAAAGAAATTAGTCAAATGATAAAATTGACGAAAATGTGAAAGATCGGGGACAAAATTGACAATTGATGTAAAGTTTGGGGATAAAATTGACAGCAAAAAAAGATTGGGGATGAAATTGAGAGTTGGTGTAAAGTTTGGGGACGAAGTTGACAGCAAAAAAAGTTTGAGGACGAAATTGACAATTTTTGTAAAGTTTGGGGACGAAATTAATAATTTTGCCTGTTAAGAATAATTGTGTAAATTAAAACACTAAGAGCTTGTAAGTTCTTTACATTCTAAACATTCATGTAGTAGTTTCAAATTTCAATGTTGTATAACTTTTACTCCAAATTCCAATCTCTCTCCTTGCCTTGTTTTTATTTTTTTTCATAGGTATCCTTCAATTGAAGTAATTTCCTTCAATTGAAGTAATTTTATTCGAAGTAGTGAATACATTTTCCAACAAAGATTCCAACCTAAGTTTACTATATTGTGGAAGACTAATCTCTTTCGTTAGATCTAATTCCCATTGGTTATTCTTGTCTTGTTTGAATTCATTATTCATGTGAATATAGAATAGTTTGGGACCAATATCATGTAATTACATGTCAATTAGTCCAAAATGTATTTTATGTAAAAATTTATATTAAATATACATGTATATTTTACCAAACTTTTCACTTGACCAACTCTAAAACTTATAGAAGATTAATATTGACATGTTATAGAAGAAAAATTTTAATCTTTTTATGTCAACATGTGTAGAAGATTATTTAGTGCATATAAGACTTCTAAACATCTTTTTAGAGTATTTGAAGCATGTAACATATTATAAACAGATTGAACAATTTATAATTTGAATATCTCTCTAACTACAAGTTGACATGCATATAAACTTAGTGTTATTTTATATAATTTAAAGATATGTCAAACTCAACATGTAATTAAATACTCCCTCCGTTCCTGAATATCTGCTTTTCTGGATAATTTTTTTTATTTTAAAATATTTGATGTTTTATAACTTCAAGAGAGCATTAATTATTCTTTTACCATTCTCTTCATTTTAGGTGAGCTAATCATTTTCTTGGTCTGTGTGTTTTTACCTTAAACATCAGATATATAGGAACGGAGGGAGTACATAACAAGATTATTTAAAATATTATAGTTTATACGTTCCCATATACCTTACGGGAATCGTGCATTATTGAAATATACATGTCATGAGTCATTAACTGTGCATTCTCTCCTTATTATTGTTACCAATATATAATTCTCTTTTTAATGTAACTATACTTCCATATATAATATTTAATGTAATTATTTATAAGAAAAAATATAGAAAAAGAAAAGTATTGTAATTATTCATAATTATTTAATTTTTTATAATTATTTATTAAAGGGCCCGGCTTGATCAAGTGGATGAATAGCCAATCTGATGCTTTCTACGTTAACTTTTTTAATGTTGTTTTTGGCAAAAGATGCCCCTAATTTTAGGGTCAGTTTCAGTTATGTCTCAAAAGTTTAATTTGTGTTACTTATACTCTCAACGTTTTACATTGTTGTCAATTGTACCTAACCTCAATTTCTTTTGGGCCAAAGTCTTATTTTGGTCCCTCAAGTTTGCTCAAAGTTCCATTTTGGTCCCTCAAGTTTGCTCAAAGTTCCATTTTGGTCCCTCAAGTCTTCGGCAAACTTTATGACGAGATACAAGGCGGTCCCGACGACTACAAAAACTCCTAATCCAAGGTTTTTTGACCTCATAAGTTCAATGGCGACCTGCATTTTGCGAACAAATTACCAGAAATATGATTTTCGACAATTGTGTAAATTTTTCGGCGGCTTGCTAGTTATTTTTTTGCAAAATAGAGGTCATCATTTAATTCAGGAGGTCAAAAAACCTTGGATTAAGAGTTTTCGTAATCATTGGAGTCGTCGTATATCTCGCCGAAAAATTTACCGGAGACTTGAGGGACCAAAACAAAATTTTGAGTAAACTAGAGGGACCATAATAGGACTTTGGCCCAAAAAAATTGAGGTTAGAATATAATTGACAACAATATAAAATGTTGGGGACATAACTGACACAAAACAAACATTGGGGGCATAACTGAAACTGACCCCAAACATTAGAAGCATCAACAAGTTTTTTGCCATGTTTTTTTTATGGAAGAATGGTAAATGGCAATCCATTTAGGATCCCTGAGAATTTCTAGTTTTAGACATTTTCTTACCATCACTCCACTCTAAAAGAACATCGATGCAGAACGTGTGTTTTCACTTGGCTAAATTTCGGGTAACCCATTCGCTAATAATTGGAAACCACAAATTTTAACCAGAACAAACACTTGGCTAGAGCTGTGTTACATATTCCAATTAATATCATCCCAACGATACAAAATTGGAAAGAGAAAGAAAAGAAAGAAAGAAAGAAATTGCTTTAGCCATGTAATTGCCATCACCAAAATCTGTAAAAAGCAGATAATCTCAATAACATCAACTGACATTTTATATAGTTTCCATATATATACTGTTACAGCTTCAACCTCTAGAATCTGACTTATCTTGAAGCACGAAATCTGATGAAGGACTAGACAAGTCATAACTATTCGAAGGCTCACTCCTGCTTTTTTCACTTTTTGCTTTGCTCCTACAAACTTCATCATTTTCACATTGGTTTCCCCCCATTGGTGGAGTTTCTCTGGTATCCTTTGGAGCCTCATAGATGGTTATACTGCTACTACCACTTTGAAGCGTTTTCTCTTCGTTCTGTGACTGAAAATTCTCAAGAATTTCAACAACTTGGCTCATTAGAGGCCTGCCTTTAGGGTTTTGACTAAGACATTGGTTTGCCAAATGGGCGACCTTTATTGCACTTCTAGCTGAATATTGGCCTTCCATTCTAGGGTCTAAAATTTTCAAGAGTTTCTTATTATGAGTCAATAAGGGACGTGCCCACTCAACCAAGTTGTGTTGTCTGCTAGGCCTGCTCTTGTCTAATGCTCTGCTTCCAATCAGTAACTCAAGTAGTACTACCCCAAAACCATACACATCACTTCGAGCTGTTAAATGCCCTGTTCAATTCAACATACAGCTTAGT
Source organism: Chamaecrista fasciculata (assembly GCA_003254925.1). Taxonomy (NCBI): domain Eukaryota; kingdom Viridiplantae; phylum Streptophyta; class Magnoliopsida; order Fabales; family Fabaceae; genus Chamaecrista; species Chamaecrista fasciculata. Next base: position 20,952 of record QANZ01028964.1, on the reverse strand, counting down.
TTACAAATATGAACCAGCAACTTATCTACGATAATGTTGTACTGAATGGATTTTGGCTTGATAATGTTACTTCAAAAGTTTTTTTCTTTTTCTTGTGCATATTCTCTAGATATATACTGATGTTAGAAATCAAAATTAGATTCAACTAAAAAGGGGAAAAGATCTCATATCTATAGGGAGATGGCAGCACTAAGGGAACTTCACTTTCAAAATTTTCTTCTTTCTTTGATAAGAAATTTATCAATATAATTGGGGAATAAAGAGGAAACACAAAAACCTCAGGTAATATTTCCTTTAAATAACACCATATATAAAGGGGGATAGAGGCTTCACATGTCAATAAGCTCTTTCATAAAACAAGAAACAACAATTATACAACTTCTACCATATTACAGAATTCTAACCATGGATAGAAGGCTTGCACGAAATAATTCAGACATCTATTTCTTTTCCCCAATAACAAAGGCTCTTCGCGATCGCTTATTAAAGGTCTGTCTGAAATATTGTTGTTGTCTCTTTATGGTGCTTCTTTAATTACTTTTTAAAGTGGGCGTTGCAAATTTAAGATGTCTTCCTATTTTTACTAATGTCTAGACTCTAGATAAATCTTTATTGTAAACCTACCTAGTACCTATAACTAACTTTATATTGCTGCCGATATGATCTTATGTTTTCATTATTTTACCATGAAAACACAGGGTCACACATTACCTCAATCTTACCACATATACAAAAGAATAATAAACAAAAAACCACAAATCTCATACTTGGGTTCTTATCATAAAAATATGTTCTCCCACTCTGTTTTCTGTATAATTTTTTTTTTTCAATTTTATAGTATTGCCAAAAAAGACATATACTCACTATTTCCATATTGATACTGAACAATCTATCAATCAATAATGCCTTTAATAGCAGCTGCTGTAAGACTTAGTCCTTCCTAAACAACTTTTTCATAGCATTCACATCACAACAACTTTTGAAAAGTCACAGCATTCCAAAACGGACCCTAAAGTCAACTTCCAACTGCTGTAGATTGTATATCAAGGTAAGAGAATGCACATCTTGTTTTTCACTTACAAGTTCACTATATTTCAAAACCTTTAGGAAATGAAGATGATAAAATAAATCAGCATAAATTGTTTATAACAACCCACCAGTCATCACATACTCAGGTGCAGCATATCCATATGTGCCCATCACTCGTGTTGAAACATGGGTCTGGTCCCCCATTGGTCCATCCTTTGCAAGACCGAAGTCTGAAAGCTTTGCATTGAAATCCTGCAGTTTAGACTTCAACAATAAATATATAGAACCTACACAGAATTGACTTGTTTAATAATGTCATGCATGATATTTTTTAAAAAAATGGCTTGTTTTTCTATATTGCTTAGCTTTTAAAATTTCTCAAAATCTATCTCTAAATGAAAACAAAACATAAAAATCAGTAGAAAGGAGGGAAATACATCCTCTAAGCAGAGCTCGCGAATCTCCCTGCTTATCAATTAGAGAAAACCCTCTAGCTAATCCATTACTTGAACTTGAGCACCATAAGTGTGCCAAAATAACCACTAGCCCCAGTCTTTTAAATCGTCCATTGTCTACTGAGCTTTTGTTAAATAATCAGGTTTGATACTTGTAGAAGCTAAAAACAATCATTTTAGTTTCCAGAAAAATTAAATAAGTAATTAAGTCCAGGAAAGTATTCATTCCAGCTTTTTATCCAGATGCTAAAAAATTAGTTTTGCAGAACCCCTTTTTCATGCCCCAGGGAAGAGAGGGGGGAAAAAAGATAAGAGAAAAGCTCTTCTAAACAATTAAAACCTAGAAGACAACAAACCGCATCTAGCAAGATATTTGATGTCTTGAAGTCACGATATATGATAGGCCTTTCTGCACCATGAAGAAAAGCAAGCCCTTTTGCAGCATGTAAAGCAATCTTCATTCTTTTTGACCAAGTCAGTGTTGAGCCCACTCCTGCAATCAGTGAACAATAGAGTCTTAGGACTAAACAATGGGGGTGATTTCTCTATAAAATGCCTCTTTTCAGTTTCAGTGACATGATGCATGCAAAGCACTTAAGCAACTCGAAGGTCGGACTCATGAGATTTAAGACCTGTCTAGCCATGCTACAAACTTTCTACTTCAACAATCACTTTTTTATAAGTGTGATAACAAAAATGCACCATACCATGTGACCAAATCTTTCAAAAAGCAATATTAGCAATGTTATTATTATTATTGTTCAAAATAATAATTGTACTTTTTTTTAATCTTCAGCGAGGATATTTTTCTCTAATTATGCCTTAAAAGAGAAACATCAATTTCTTGCTTCTCTGTGACAGCAGAAAAAAGACTGTGTCCATTCAAAATTAATTTGTGTAGGGAAAACATAGACCCATATTATATAAAAGATTTTTTAAAAAATAAGCTTTTTTTCACAGCCAAACAAGCACTTAATCAAGAATTTCTTACTACAGGGAGTTGTGCCAATAAAATGGATTCTAATTTCTAATAAAGCAAACTGATAAAAATAAATCCATTTTTTTTTACATTAATAAAATTTTTAATGAGTAGGTGGCAGATGCCAAAATCCTTAAGGGCAATTACCATAAGATGTCATGAGATCAAAACACAAAGCAGCAGGTATTGGAACTTACTCTAGCTACATTTAAAAAAGAAAGAAAGAAAGAAAGAAAGAAACGGGATACAGGGGAGAGAGAGAGAGAGAGAGAGAGGACTAGAAGGTTGCTAACACTTAAGAAGCTCAGATGGTTAACACATCAGATTCCTCATGGTGCCCAAGTGCAATAGCATTAACATAATGAGCAAAAATTTTAGAAGAATAGATAAATATTTGAACCAATCCCAAGATTAATGGGAAATAACAACAGATGCTTACTTCGAAAAAGGTGTTTTTCCAAGCTCCCACTTGCCATGTATTCATAGACCAATAACCGGTGTTCATCCTCACAGCAGTATCCAATAAGCTTTACAAGATTCGGGTGACTGAATTGACCTAAATAGTTAACCTCAGCCTGCAAAATGTAAAAATAGTAAATGCAAAGAAAATGAAACATATTCATATATATTGGTTGGTGCCAACAAAATCAGGTGGCTCGATCCTTCTTAGTACTACTTGTATATAGTTATTACTTGTGTTTTTGTTGATAGAATGTATCAAAGTCTTCTTGCTGCTCTTACTATCAGCTTCAATGATTCAAACAAAAAATAATTAAAATTCCATGCCCTCAGTAAATGATTCATAACTTCCTATTTCTCACAAATCCGTGTTTTTCAATACAAAATCTGCCTTGTCTGTAAAATGTTAAAAGGTAAACTGATAAACAACTTCCATCTAAAACTTCCTTTCAGAAGAGGAGTGAGACAAAGCAAGAGGGGCCAAAAAGGATTTGAGAGAGTAAGGTCAGTAAGTTACCAGCCATTCCCTATCACCTTGAAATCCTTCTCGATTTAGCTCTTTAATAGCAACTTGAGTAGTCTTGTAACCTGGTCTTACGTTTTCATCTATTACTCCTTTATACACAACCCCAAAACCACCCTCTCCAAGAATTAAGTCTGGACGGAAGTGCTTGGTGGCCAGCCTCAGTTCATCATACGCAAATATATCAACATCCCTATAGCATGGACTTTGGCGGAGATCTTTGATATTCATAGGAGATAATGGTGTGTAGCTTCCACTTTTATCTTGCTTAGTTGTTGACGTAACAGATTCATATCCTACCTCAAGTGCAATTATAATATGTGTCAATATTTATAACATGCAATTACATCTCACTGAATACATACAAGAAACAAGCACCAAAGCCACCAGTACCAGAAGATATCTCAAGTTTCCTCCTCAACCCCCCCTTTCCCCCCAACACACACGAACACACACACAAAAAAAAAAAAACTAAAGTGATAATAATCTATTGAGATTAATCATTTTAAGTATGTTGACTCAATCCAGTGTTTCAATGATATGATGATAGGAACATAAAATATCAGGAAAATTTTCAAGGCTTGGGAGTCTTCAGTATGATTTTATTTGGCTTCTGGTGGTTATATGTGTATACAATCAGAGTTCATCAGTTGCTCAGAGGACTTTAATAGAGATATAGGACCATATTGTAGATTACAAATTAATCTTTAGAGAGTGATCATTCAAGTATGTTGACTCAATCCAGAGTTTGAACGACATGTGATAGAAACAAAAACATTCACAGAAAATCTTTCAAAGCTTGACACTCTTCGGTGTGATTTTATTTCGCTCCTGGCAACCCCCTTTCGTTACTTGTGTGTACCATCACAGTTTATCAGTTGCTTACAAAGATTTAATCGACTACTAGGACCATATGATACTTTACTAAAAAAATCATAAAATGGAGGTCCATGTGTTGCATACAATCAAGTGGATCTAAAGTATCTTTGTTCCTATCTCTCGATCTCAACTCAAGATAATTTCAAAGAACACGTAGCACGCAAAAAGTGATTGCCCCTGCATTATTTTACTTTTCCAAGCTCAAGAAAAAACTGGTAAACCTAAATTACAAGGAATAAACTCTTGCAACTTTACTTCAAAGGTTGAATTCTTACCTGTGGCCTTCGTATCAGAGTCAATGCTGAAGCAAATCCCCATGAATCTAGATATAAATCGAACAGTACATACATTTCATCGTTCCGTAGCCTCACATCTTTCAATTTCAGTATGGCATTACACAATGACGCAGTGTTGTGTATTATAATAACTACAAACAAATAAACAAAATTAAGACAAAATGTGATATGGTTCGTCGGGAATCTTATGGGCTTCCCTCCGGATTTCGATCTGATTCACCGGAAAAAGAACCAAGTCCCGATCAAAACCAAAAATGACTGTTTGAAGAAAAATGGATCGAGAAAAATATGGTCGACAAAGAAACCAAGGGTTTGATAGAGAGAGAATGAAGAATGAGGAATGACCAGTTCATTCAAAGCTTCAATGGCTTCGAGCAATACGCGCCGAAAGCGCCAAACTAAGCGCTCCCAATCATCATCGTCGTCGGTCGTCTCTTGGCATTGTAACCAAAACAAAACCTTATAGTTGGACAATATCTACAGCATTGCCATTTATCGTTCCATATCTACATATAGGCCAAAACCTCATTTTGCTCTCTAATATTTACCCTATATTTTATTTTGATTCTTTTTAATATTTTTTTTGTACGGTTTTGGTCTTTAGTGTTTTTTGATAAATTCATTTTGGTCATTAATAAGTTTCATTCTAATTATTAAATGTGATCATATCTTTCTCGTTTTAAATCCAAATGTGAAAAATCAGAACTAGAAGTTATTTCTGGTGTGTTCTTTATCTTTTCGGTTGGAGTCATCGGCTAACGAAATCAAATCGAGTATGAAATCAAGCTCAAAAGTGGGTCGTTTGTTTCATAAAATTGGTCATATCTCTATCGTTTCAAGTCCGAATGCAATGAAATCGAGGCTATAAGTTACTATTAACAAGTTCATTCTCTATCTAGTTGGGATCTTTGATAAATGAGGTCAAATATGTTGGGTAGAAGCGCAACCCACACAACAAATAAAGGAAGAAGAAACAGAAAAACAAACACAAAACTTTAACGTGATTCGGTACCTCAAGACCTACTCCACAGCCCCCACTGGGACAACTTCATTATTTGTAATTTTTTCATGGAAAAAATTACAAACTCTCCTCAATACAATTTTTGAACGGAAAAATTATAAACTCTCTCCCACATAACTACCTAAACCCCTTTACACTCATAGGCTAGTAATTTTGTGGTACAACTTAAGGTGAAAACCCCCCTCTCTATTTATAGGCTTCCTCACCCTCTCCATTATATTTTTCTATGCAACCAATGTCGGACTTTGAAAAAACAAAAAAAAATCCCAACAAATCCTCCCTTTATTCAAAGTCTCACATCATCTCACTCTATCAGAAAAAACTGACCTCTCTACATTCTCAGCTTTTCTGATTTTCATATTGGATAACACTCTAGTCCTCCCTCAAATAGACTGTGTGGCATCTCCACGTTGCTTGCATAGCATCGTCATCACGATATCTCTTCACCTGCATGACATCTCTTCTTGCTTGTGTAGCATCTCCTTGTTGCCAACACAATATCTTCTCATCACATACGCAACATCTGCTCGTCGCTTGCACGACATCGTTAGCACGGTATCTCTTCACCTCATGACATCTCTTCTTGCTTGTGCAACATCTTGTTGCCAACGTAACATCTCATCACTCGCACAACCTCTCCTCGTTGTGCACAAGTACGTTCTCCCATCAAATAACGAAACTTTCAAACCTCAGGGTCGTCATCATACCAATAGATAGCCAACAACCAATACCACAAACAGCTAACAACCAATACTACAGACAATCTAACAGCCAATCTAACAGCCAATCCAAATTCCATAAAACTAACTTCAAAACTGGAATTGAAATCAAAAGTTAGACTACACCAACCTCTATTGTCGTGGCACTTGAACCTTCTTCTGCTGCTGATTGGGCGACCCTCTTCTTGCTCCTTCCTCTCCCTTTTTCCTCCATAGGCCGAAACCACAACTCTGATACCACTTGTTAGGCGAAAGCGCAACCCACACAATAAAGGAAGAGGAAACAAAAAAAACGAACACAAAACTATAATGTTGCTCGGTACCTCAAGACATACTCCATGGCCCCCACTGGGACAAACTTCACTATTTGTAATTTTTGCACGAAAAAAATTACAAACCCTCCTCAATACAATTTTTGAACAAAAAAATTATAAATCCTCCTCCGCATAACTACCCAAGCCCCTTTACAATCATAGGCTAGTAATTTTGTGGTACAACTTAGGGTGAAAAACCCCCTCTCTATTTATAGGCTTCCTCACCCTCTCCACTTTTCTATGCAACCAATGTGGGACTTTAAAAAACAAAGAAAATCCCAACAAAATAGTACTCCAAAAGTGGACTTCGAAATATTATTTGACCTCATTTGCCAAAGACCCCAAATAAATAGAGAAAGAACTCGTCAAGAATAAATCATAACTCTGATTTTATTGCATTCGAAATTGAAACGATAGAGATAAGGCTAACGTCATGAAATGAGTGGTCAACTTTCAAGCTCGATTTTAGACCCAACTTGATCTCGTGTGTTGAGGCCGCAACTGGCCACAAACAGAAATCATCAAATGTAATTTGTAGGTCTAATTTTATTGTATTTTAACTTAAAACAAGAACTATATGATTAAATAGATTCATCTTTACAACACTATTAATTTATTCATTCATTATGTACATTAAATTCAACAATAAGTTGAATAAATGAAACACTATCTATCTTCCTTGTATCTCTATATCTTTCAAGTATGTTATTTATAAGAAGTACTCTTATTTTATATTTATTTTACAACGAATTGAAGTTTTTTGAAAAATATACACAAGGATCGTATTAGTATCTCAAGAATTACTAAATTTTATAATATTATTATATTTCTTAGAAATTTATTTGAGAAATTTATAATCTTTTAATATTAAATTATTAATTTACTTGTATATCTATATTAGTATGTAATTTTATATTGTCATTAACATCAAAATTATATAACGCAATACAGATAAAATTACCAAGAGAAAAATATTTAATCCTTATACTTTACTTGATATTTTATTTCTTAAAATAGATTCTATATTCTATAAATATTTAAACTTTGATAATACTTAATTATGATTGGCCAAAAAAAAACTTAATTATGTAATAATATTATTTTGTAAGATTTTTGTAGAAAAATAAATGTGCAATTAATTTACTATCTATTAGTATTAATACTCATACAAACAACCGATTAAAAAATTTTAATATTAAACTTCTATGCTATTGGTGTATTTTTTAAGACAGGTAATAAAAATAAAGAATACAATTATATCATCACCGAAATTAGCCTTCAAAGCTATTCAGATAGCCATTGCAATTTTGTGCCTCTCAAACTCGCAAATTAGCTCATCACCATAACACTCAGAAGTGTAATACTCGTTATGTCGTATTTCTTCAAAGAAACTGGTAAGCTTTGTGGTTTCTCCTATATTAAGTTTTAGATTGACCAAAACTTTTGTGAAAGGTTTAATAGCATCTTAGCTCCTCTAAAATGTATTTGACCTTTCAATGCCAGATATTTTAGTTGTCCCCGTTAAGCTTTTACTTCCTACAATTAAATTAGCAATAATGTTCTTGGTTTGTATAATCAGTTTTGTGATAAACTAATCCCACCTAACTCCATGTTCTCTTTCTCAAAGAGAAACGTACCTTAGAACATTTTAGTTATATAGCACAACTAAGTGTACAATGTCATACACTTATATTATTCTCAATCAGTAAATAATGCCATCGTTAGACCCATGATCAGGAGTATACGTTTGTACCTCCCATCACAAAGATACAAACAATGAACATTATACACTATCAAAAATCTATATAGTGTTTTTAATAATTATTAATTAAATGGCTCTTAGAAGACACATCTTCTAAAAGCTCCCACTTATGAGAAACATACTTCAATTATTAACAAATAATAATTACAGCTTACATATATATACTTAATTCAAATAAGCATATAAAATGCATACATCATACAATACATAGCAAACATTTATCACATCAAATGTACTATACATATCAATCAATATGATTATGAAGATAATAAATCGCAATATCCCTTGTTTTCTTAGGTTTTGGTGTTTTCACGTTCGAGAGACAACCAACTTAATGGTCCAATCTAATAAACATTATATAAAGCCACGTGGCACGTCGGACCGGCGTGTGGTCAGTGAACACAGGAAGCTGGCGGCGAGTGGAGTCTGGTTAGCCGGCGCGTGTCACCGTCGGAGCTTGCTATGAGGGCGCGTGTCTTGCACGCGCTGATGGCGCAAGTGGAGAAAGCATATTTTTGGTTTTTCTGCTATTTCTTGTTCCCAGGGCGCGTGAGGTGTCTGATTGGGGTGCCGTTTGTCTCTAAAAATTCGTAAATTCGATATCGTCAATTTGATATATCATATGATATATTTTGAAGGTGTTTCGGGTCTGTTTAGTGATTTTTGTGAATTACTTATTTTCTTTCAATTCTTTTATGTGAAAAGAAATAAAGAAAATTTGTGCCTTTTATAAAAATAATGTTATTATTTTTTCCATGTTACAATGAGGCAAGAGGCTTCAAGTAACAATGAAATCACTAAATATAATACATTGGAATTTTTGCGTTTCGAGACGATAAAATTCACGAAAATATATCTCTTGATGAGAATCTCGAGGAGGACCCAAATAGAAGATCCGATGAGGAATTAGAGAAAATCTCAAAGAGGATCAGAGGATCCAGAGGAAGACCTCGACGAGGATCATCATCAAAATGGGCCTTATGAGATGATGATTTCTAGCCCAAGGACTATGACATAATTTCCCTGTGACGCCCTAGAGTTGGAGTTGGAGTTGGAGTTGGATTTGATCATCATCAAAACATGGCACCTCCGTTCGGCGCGTGGACAACGTAGAGGATGGAGAAGAAGAAGGCCATCTACTCACTCTGACTCGGGCTAGCTGTGAACTTCGTTGCATAAGACTTAGCATTTTTTTATTTCAAAATTAAGGTTGTTGATAGCATAAAATTGTGAATAAAATGTTTATGAGATTGGACCATTAAGTTGGTTGTCTCTCGAACGCGAAAACACCAAAACCTAGGAAAACGAGGGATATTGCGTTTTATTATCTTTATTATCATATTGTTTGATATGTTTGGTGTTTATGTTCCATGAACTGTTTTTCCTTGTTTTTTCCTAGCATTAACATTTGATGTGATAAATGTTTGCTATGTATTTTATGTTGTATATATGTTTATATGCTTATTTGGATTAAGTATATATATGTGAGCTTTAATTATTATTTGTTAATAATTGAAGTATGTTTCTCATAAGTGGGAGCTTTTAGAAGAGGTGTCTTCTAAGAGTCAATTAATTAATTATTAATAAAAACACTCATATAAAATTTTTGATAGTGCATAATGTTTATTGCTTGTATCTGTGCGATGGGAGGTATAAACGTATACTCCTGATCATGGGTCTTACGATGACATTATTTACTGATTAAGAATAATATGAGTGTATGACATTGTATACCTAGTTGTGCTATATAACTAAAATGTTCTTTGGTACGTTTCTCTTTGAGAAAAAGAACATAGAGTTGGGTGAGATCAGTTTGTCACAAAACTGATTATACAAACCTAGAACATTATTGCTAATTTAATTGTAGGGGTAAAAGCTTAACGGGGACAACTAAGATATCTGGCATTGAAAGGTCAAATACATTTTAGAGGAACTAAGATGCTATTAAACCTTTTCACAAACGTTTTGGTCAATCCAAAACTTAATATAGGAGAAACCACAAAGCTTACCAATTTCTTTGAAGAAATACGACATAACAAGTATTACACTTCTGAGTGTTATGGTGATGAACTAATTTGCAAGTTTGAGAGACACAAAATCGCAATGGCTATCTAAATAGTTTTGAAGGCTAAGTTTGGTGATAGTTTCACCACATAACTGATCAAGTTGACGAATAAGTTCGACACCTATGAGTTTAAGCCAAAACTCATTTGAAGTAACATCTAAGATAGATGACCAACATAATTAGAGAACTTGAGGAAGTTGAACATGTTTGTCTGATGAACAGAAAGAGAGGCAGTCATTAGATAACTCCCTTGTAGTTGAGAGAACTTGAAGGTTAATATGACCCAAAATACAAACATTGTTACTTTTGATGATGTAGTTGAGCACTTGGAGTTGAAATGTGGATGCTTAGAGGCATGTAAACCTCTGAATAAGCTTGTTGTGATGATGCATGGGCTTTCTAAGTCAAAGCCCTATTTTAAGAAGGGTGGTCTTAATTCAAAAAGAAGGGAAACAAAGGCGAGTGAAAGAAGCTAGACTTTGAGTAGGTCAAGTACTTCACATGCTAGAGATTGAACCATTTCGCATATGACTGTTTTTAAACAAGCTGAGCAAAAAGGTCTTAGTGAATTAAGTAAATTCACAAGTCTTTGGTACTTTTTATCAAATAGAACCAGTCTCTTCTTTTTGGATAATAGACTCATGCTCCACAATCTAGATAACTAAGGATTAAGGATCCTTGGTCGGATACCATTGATTATCACATTAAAGCAAGTGGCTTTACGTTGGAAACAATGCGAGAATCATGGTTAAAGGTATGACACATACCTATTCACTTTACCAGGTGAAAGATGTTGAACACTCCATGATGCACTTTATGCTTATGACGTTCGACAGAAATTGAATTCTGTTATATGTCATTTCAAAGTTTGGTTTTTTATTTTAACTTTCATAATAGAGTTGTAGTTAGTGTAAACAACCCTATTCTTTAGGGTTCAATTTTTTTTTCCTGTTGAAGAAGTTCTTTGTTTTGGATACTGTTGGTGTTCGTTTTATAATTAAAACGAATGGTTTGCTATTTCTTCACACAATGTTAGCCAAAGAGGGCTGATAGGTGACATTCCATATGTGGAAGTATCACTATGTGAAATTTTGTCTGACTGGTAAAGCAACATGATCCATTGCAACTAATCCATTCTAATGTTTACGGTCAAAATGAAAGTGAGGGCGAAACACGGAGCTTGGTATTTTTGTTACCTTTCTTGGATGATTATTCACGATATGGTCATAACTATTTGATTCCATGTCATAAGTTTGAAGTTCTGTGGCGCTTTAAACAAAATATGTACAAGGAGGATAATCAAATGGTTAATAAGATTAAAGCATTGCGCTCCGATCAATGTCGTGAATTTCACCAATGTAGTTTAAATAGCTCTGTGTAGAAAAGGGATAATTAGACAGTTAATTATTCCTGGCACTCCACAACAAATGGTGTTGCCAAAAGAAGAAATAAAATTCTTCCAGGCTGGGTTAGGTATATGGTGGCTCAAGTAACCTACCAATTTTACATTGGGTTGAGGTTTTACCAAAGTGACCTTCGAGTACTTAAATGTGAGCCCTCAAAGTCAGTCACATCCACATCCTATGAATCATGAGTTAAATGCAAATTAGATGTGAGCTTCTTATGACCCTAGGGGTCAATGGCGTATATCCATGACAATTCCTATAAGCATGGGAAACTAAGTCCTAGAGGGACATATGTATTTTTATAAGATACTCTAAGCAACTGAGTCCTAGACGTAACATTCATTGAGTCTACATTTCCTGTAGAGAAGATGTTGACCGCACTGTTTCTTTTATAAGACAGAAGAACAAAGATAATTCAAAACTCATTGACAAACTAGAATTGTCTAAGTGTGTCGATCTGAGTGTGAGCCAAGACAGTGCTGAGAAAATTGACAAAATAGAATCGTCTATGGATGTCAATCTGAGTGGGAGCCATGGTCAACATCAAGACCTGAACAAAAATAAATAAATAAATAAATAAATAGAGAAGCTCCTGTTAGAAGTAGTGACATGGAAGAAGGAGTGACAAAGAAAGTGTTTTTTAATTACTCAAATCTTCCTTAGTTACTCAAGAAGAGGTTGATGAACCCTATTTTGAGAAGCATTGTCAAGTCCTACCTATGTGGAATGGAAGAAAGCGATGGAAAATGAAATGGACTCGGTGAAAAAGAATCGAGTGTGCATGTTAATTGATCTTTCAAAAGTATATAAAGTCATTAGGAACAAGTGAGTTCCCAAATGACACAAAGGCATAAAGCTTTTGAGAACAAGTGGGTTCTCAAATGCCAGAAGGGCATAAAGCCATTGGGAACAAGTGGATTCTCAAAGCTTAACGAAAAGTAGATTGATCAATTAACAAATATAAGGCTCGACTAGTGATTAAGGGTTACACACAATAGGATAGTATTGATTGCGACAATACGTTTGTTACCTATTGTGTATTTCAGCTCTACTAGACTTATTATGGCGTTAGTATAAAATTTTAGATTTGGAATTACATCAAGTGGATGTAAGAAACACTTTTTTTGAATGGTGATCTGGATGAAGAAATCTATATGGATTGACTATTAGATTTCATTGAAAAAGAATATGAGAATAAAGTTTAGAAAATCAAGAATCCATTTATGGATTGATATAGTCATCCGGATAGTGGTATTTGAAGTTTCACAAAGTAGTGACTTCATATGACTTTCAAATGTTAGAGGAAGACCACCACGTCTACATTAAGCGGTTGCATATTTGTTTTTTTAAAAAAATCATCCTTATATGTAGATGATATACTATTAGCCAGAAATTGTCTAGATTCTTTGATAGCTATTAAAGAATGGCTATCATTGAATTTTTGAGATGAAAGATATGGGTGAAGCAGGCCATATATATTTGGAGTTAAGATCCAAATTGTTCAAGGTGAACCCTCTCTCTTTCACAAGAGAGTTATGTTCTTGAGATCCTTAGGCATTTTTCGCATTGTAGACTGCAAACCCATGTGTACCCCTGTTGCTACAGTATTAGCATTGAGTCTTGAAATGTTTTTCAAAACCGAATCAGTTAGAAGAAGATGGAAAGAATTCCATATGCCAATATAGTTGGCAGTTTGACGTACACAAATGGAAAGAGTTCCATATGCCAATGTAGTTGGCAGTTTGATGTATTCATGATTCGCACAAGACCATATATTTGTTACAAAGTAGGATTGATAAGTAGATTTCAGTCCAGCCTCGCTGTAAAGTAATATAAAAAGTAGTAAAGAAGATCTTGAGATACTTAAAGGGCACTTTCTATTACGCATTGTGCTACAAAGGAAGTAATTTAAACCTTGTTGGATACTCCGATGCCGATGCAGGCATAAATGAAGAAGAGTGGAGACCAACTTTAGGTTTTAGCTTCTTGTTCAAAATGGTACCATTTATTGGAATAGCAAGAAACTAAAGTGCATTGCGTTATATTCAGTATAGATTGAATTTGTGGCATGCACAACAATGAGAGTATAAGCTTTATGGCTAAAGAGGTTTATAAGACACCTTGGATTTGGAAGTGAGAGTTCCAATCTGGTGATTTTGTGCTGTGACAACACTATAGTCATATCCTACGTAAAAGACCCTAAGTATCATAGCAAGATGGAGTTTTTGTAACTTGACATTGAGATTGTATATAGCACAAAATGATTTATTGATGTATAACACTTTTTAGCCGAATGTATGATAATAGACCTCTTGACTAAACCCATAGTCAAAAATGTTTTTCAAAGAACACATGAGTGCTTGACAAGCGCAAAGTATAATATGCAGACATTATGTAATGTGACTACATAATGATATTATATCTTTATGTCATCACTTTATGTGAATGTTTAGACATATACAATGTCTAGTATGTCGTGCAGGTGGAAAGGTTGGCTCTCTCACACGAGCAACCGCCTTTGACACTCAAATGGAGTGAGCAAAGATGAGACATTTTTGTTCACCAGTAAAGCAGCTAAGAGAGCTGATATGGTAGAGAAGAAACACAAACTATATGTCACCTTGACTCAAGTGTAGCTAGTCAAGATGAGATCCACTTAAGCAAAGTTGGATCGTAACATGGAAACTCACTTCCATGATACCTGTAACCAGATAACAAACTCTTCAACGTTGACGTCATGAGAGATGAGTTGAAGAATTTGGGTTTAGATGCTGAGAGTATCTAGAATTAAGTCTGTATGGTGTTTAATGATAATTTTAAAAACGACGTACACTCTTAAAGTAAGGAGTGACACTGTAGCATGTGTTTCATACCACATGTGCTGAGAGAACCACATAAAAAGGGAAGCAAGTGAAAGGTCCCTAGTTCATTGTTGTGTTATTCCATGGGAGGAATCATCTTCCCATTGATGTCCTTATGACTTTGACAATACCATGAGGGTATGCTTCATTGTCTGCTACTTTAGCATTGTTTCCTATGATCATGAGTAATACGGTCTAAGGTACTGTGCTAGGAAAGCGATTAATATATATCTAAATGATATTTGGGCGAAAGAAAGATTAACTGCAATATACACATCTATGCTAATGTCTGTGACATGTCCCTTATGACATTGCGTAGTCATAAGTGTGGATACTAAGCGTACAAGGGCAAACTGAGTCAAACATTAACTCGAGAGGGATTAGATTTGCCATGGAAAAGTGTATATAGTTAAATCTAGGATATCTGTGGCATAATTTTAATAATTCAGCTACACGCAGGAGAAGGATGTTTGTGCTGGTCCCATAAAAAGGATTTCTAGTACAAGCACCTAAAAGAAGACGTCATGCCCACGCGGTCACGGCAAAGCACCAAGTATGAAGTTGAGAGAAGACATAAAGAGACTAGTACCACAACCCCACAATCCACCAAGTGTGAGTGGGAGATATTGGAAACCGGGTCCACCCTTGGTGGATTGGACCCAGTCAACCATGATCCAAAATATAATAATTATTATAATTATTATTTTGCTCCTAATTGATTAAGTTAATTAATTAATTTGGTTTGTGGAGATCATGGGGGAGTGGGGAGAATATGGTGGAAGGAAATTCTTTTTCAAATAAAAGATATGATTATTATTTTTAATGAAAAAGAAAATGTAGTCAGATAACTGACCACACCCACTCCCCACATACACATCAGAGTGGTACGTTATTCCAAAATCATGAAAAAAGGACGCAAGTTTAGTTTTTTTCCCACAAGAGAGAAAAAAACCAGAGAATGATCTTGAGAGAGTGAGTTCGTTTTTGGGAACTGATCATTCTGTCTTCTCCACCGGTGCATTTGCTGTGAGCAACGCGAGAGCGTAGATCCGTGTNTAATTTGATTATTGTTTATTTTATTAATATATTAATAAATAATATTTCTTTTTTCTTTTAATAATTTAATAAATAGAATTTTAAATAAAAATCAATATAATATATAATATTTTATAACAAAAAATAAATAAAAAAAAGAATTTTATTTGAATTGAATTGTTCGAATTGTATAATCGTCAATTACTGACATTGGTAAACGGCCCAAAGCAATTTGATTATAATTCAATTCGTGACGATCATAAGTCGAAAGTTCATATTCTTCAGTCATTGATAAACAATTTGTTGGACAATACTCAACGCAGTTACCACAAAATATACAGATCCCAAAATCAATACTGTAATTAAGCAATCGTTTCTTTCGAATATCAGTTTCCAGTTTCCAATCAACAACGGGTAGATCTATAGGACATACACGAACACATACTTCACAAGCAATACATTTATCAAATTCAAAATGAATTCGACCGCGGAAACGTTCCGATGTGATTAATTTTTCATAAGGATATTGAATAGTTACAGGTAAACGATTTGCGTGGGATAAGGTAATCATGAAACTTTGACCAATGTACCTTGCAGCTCGTACTGTTTGTTGACCATAATTCATAAACCCAGTTACCATAAGGAACATATCGTGAATATCTATGAATATTTTTTTTTGTTTCTTTCTCTTGTTTAAGACAAGTTATGAATATATAATATCAATCTTTTACAGGGAAAACAGTCGAAACGAAGTTGTTAATAATAGATTACCAAGAGAAATAGGTAAAAGAAATTTCCACCCAAGATTTAATAATTGATCCATTCTTAGCCTAGGCAAAGTCCATCTTGTTGTGATAGAAACGAACAAGAACAAATAAGTTTTAGCTAACGTAATAAAGATACCAATTGTAGTTCCAAAAACTCCACATGTTTTATTTATTTCAAAAAGCTCAGAAACGAATATGTACGGAATAGAGATATTCCAGCTGCCCAAGTAAAGAACTGTTACAAATAATGAAGAAACTAATAAGTTTAAATAGGAAGCAACGTAAAATAAACCAAATTTTATACCCGAATATTCGGTTTGATAACCTGCTACTAATTCTTCTTCTGCTTCTGGTAAATCAAAAGGTAATCTTTCACATTCTGCTAGGGAAGAAATTAGAAAAACGATAAAACCTATAGGTTGACGCCACAAATTCCATCCCCAAAAACCATATTTTTATTGCGCGTCAACTATATCAACTGTACTTAAACTGTTAGATAATACTAGTCGATGATAACATTACTGTTCCCACCGCTATTACGGAACAATACATGAGATTTTCACCTCATACGGCTCCTCGAAGGCCATAAATAAATCTAAGGACCGGGCCGCTTATTTATCTTGATATATCCCTAGGATAGATAGGATTCCAATCTATTGGCCGGTCCTGAATTAGACCAATTCAATTCTGTCTGTTATAATCAAATAATAAATCCAAAAAGGTACGTCTGAATTAATCTCATCCCAATTTTAATTTGAATTTGTTGAGTAATAATTGAATTCTTGAATAAAATACTCTTTTAGAATTATCAATAACCCTTCGTTTTCGATTACGTAAAAAAAATTAGATACTAGTTTATGAATTATGACATAAATTGTATCTTCATGAATATGGATATAAGAAAGAATCCAAAGGGATCCCTCTTTTTTTTTTTATTTTAATTGTATTATATTATATTTTTTTTTTTCGTTCCTATTCTTCTTTTTTTTATGTGCAAAACAAAAGGGGACTTAAAAAAAATTAAAGGATTTTTTCGTTTATGATAGTAAATTATTTAATTAGTGGATATGAGCATACTCTGGATCGAAAATTGTGGGGAGTACTGCCTGATTATTTCTACCAACTTAAAGCCCCAATTAGTATTCTTTTTATATTATGCAGAAATGCTGGTTTGGGGAATTTACATAATCTCCATTACTAATCCTTTGTGTATCTTGGTGTTTCTAACCATCCACTTATTTTTTATCAATACCCTTTTACAGTAATACTGATGGAGATTGTGCCCTATGGCCAATCATTTTATAAATATGTTTTGAACATATTGATTAATTTATGGAGATAAATTAATGGTTATCATATTATTAGCATGTTTACTATGATAACAGTCCCTGATTAAATATGAGATAATTAGTCTAAACTGTCCCTGGTCACTCATTCAGGTGGGAACTTGAAATGAACTAAACCAGCATGACCTCGGTGCATTGAGATGCATGCACTAGATGCTGGAATGAGAGTCATGGTGCAATTATGTAAAGGGTTACAAGTTGCTGGACCGACCCGGAGAGTCCTGCATGGGTTTTAGTCATGAGCTAGCCTCTCATGTACACCTGTCACGATACCCTTAGACCTGAGGTCTTCATTATTCCGGCATTGCAGTTGTCAAACTTTGGCCTAGTCTAACGTTACCCATAGCAGGGTAGCCATACGGGTTAGGTACGGGATTGGTTGATTGCCGTGCTGAGGAATGTGGTTGACCAAGATGGAATTTTCTCCCACATTAGAGATGGGAGATATTTAATTGGGCCCCTCGATGAGTCTGTCCAAGGAATGTGTGGCCACGCTAGTAAATGGGACTTACTCAAGGAATCGAGAAAGTTGAGGTTTGGATTATGGATGACTCTCCCATGCCTAATCCATGACCAAAATATCGTAGGGCAATAGGGATCAAGACAAGGTGGTACTAAGGTCAAGTCGTTTCGGGGTTAAACGATAACTCACGTGTTTTGGGTAGTCGTGATGGCTTGCTAGAGTCCGCTTTCGACTTGTGAGTCATAGAGATGACTTGCTGTCAACCTCGCGTGGGGCCTGCTGGGTCACACACGAGCAGGATCCATATGCCAAGCTGGGACACGAATTAGGGTTAATTCGTGGGTCACTTTAGTGACACCGTTTAAGACATAAATTGGATAAGGTTCCTAAGAGTTAGGAAATTATTGATTTATTAAATTCACTAATATTAGGATAATGGGAGGAGAGGTTGGCGCCTCATATAAAGTATTTTAATTAATAAAAATGTTTTGTTAATTAAAATCATGGCTTAAATTTGAATTCAAAGTTTTGATCTAGATTTCAAAGGATTGAATTAAAGATATTAAGGTAATATTTTAATTCAATATTTATAGGGGAATTCGAATTCTAGGTTCAAATTGAATTAAAGATATTAGTGTAATATTTTAATTCAATAATGAATTAGAATTCAAGATTCAAAAAGATTGAGTTATAGATATTAAGGTAATACTTTAATTCAATATTGTTGGAAAATAACAACTTAGTTATAACTTCCTAAAAGTGAGGATTGTTATTTTAATTTATTAAATTCCTACAAATTTGATCTTCCAATTTGATTCTCAAAGATTGCATTTTGAATTCAAATTGAAATATTAAGGTAATATTTTAATTAGGAATTCAAAATCTAAAAATTATGATATTGGAATCTCATAATTTTATAAATTGATAATCCTATAATTTAGGGATTCCCTAAATATAATTATCAAATCCCCAAACCCTATAAATACATAAGCCTAAGTCGACTTTAGCCTAGCTTTTCACAAGAGGAAAAATTCGATTTTTGGCTCTTGGTGAGGAGAGAGAAAATGCAACCCTAGTTTTCTAGAGAGAGAAAGTGGCGCACAACTCTAAAGGAGTTTAGGGTTTGTGTGACAAGGTTGTGTGGGATCAAGAATTGGATTCTTCATCATAGGCGCCATCTTGTTCTTGGAGAATTCAAGAATTGTTCTTGAATTGAAGAACACCGTAGATAGAGGTCCCTGATTCACTTGGAGAAGTGAAGGAGGCTAGCACCTAGGCATCTCCAAAACTGTTCGTGTGGATCATCGGTGGAGGAAGGACGCATCACGTGGACTTCTAGGACATGCCCCGTACAACCAAACCGATTGGAACTCGTGAGGTATACCACTATCTTAACATGTTTTAAATTCAACTAGCGGATCTGTTCGGGAATTCTGGGCTTGGCGCGTTTTAAGTTTAAGTTTTTTTTTTAATTTTTATTTGCCTTCCGCTGCGTTTTGGCGCCTTTGAATTCCCAATAGTGGTATCAGAGCCACGCTAGTCCTGGATTTAAAACTGTTTTTGTGTACATATGATGTATGATATGTGTGTTTACCGCTTTCAATCACAGTTTTGGTTTTACGAAAAATCCACCGAACGTTTTTTCTTGAAAGTCGATTTACAATATAAGGTGCAAATTATATGTATATGATGTTGGGAATTCCCAGGGAAAACAAGCAGCGGAAGAACTGTAAAATAAAATAAAACTTGCGCTCCCCAGGAGAAACCCACCCTGAGATCCGCTAGCTGAATTTAAAACCAGATATGAAAAGTGTTATACCTCAAGCTTTCAATCGGTTTGGTGATACTTGGCGAGTCTAGAAGTTCGTTTCCACGTCCTTCCTCCACCGGTGATTCACACGAACAGTTTCTCGAACACGAGGTGCTAGCCTCCTTGCTTCTTTCTCCAAAGAAACTCGGGATTGAATCTACAGTTGATGAATTCAGGAACTCTTTCTCTGAACTCAGGGTAGGTGGCGCCACAGAGCAGAAGACAGCAACAAAATACCTTTTGTTCTTCTTCTCTCAAAAACCCTAGGAACCCACAACAACGATTTCTCTCCTAACTCCTTAGAAGAAAATCGACTTCTCTCTCTAGGAAGGTGGGTGGCGAAATTTCTCTCTCAACAAGGAGGAAAGTCGACTTGCCTTAGCAAACTTAGGGTTTTTCACAAAATTGCATGAATGAATTGAGTTAGGCGACTTTTAGCTTATAGTTACCAAAATTATGGTAATTTTGTAAATCTAAAATCATGACATTACAATAATATCATATTTTAGGACTTGAATATCTAATTAAAATATTACCATAATATTTTAATTCAAATTCAAATCCCTATCTCAGAGAATCAAATGGGAGATCAAATCTCCCAATGGGACCCACTAAGATAGGCGCCTAGTTGCCCATATTTTTAGGGAATTTTATAAATCAAAAATAACTCCTAACTTTTAGGAAGTTATAACCAACTTATTTTATCCCAATGGTTTTTAAATTAAAATATTACCATAATATCTTTAATTCAAATTTGAATTCT
>QANZ01028947.1:0-28025 GCA_003254925.1 Chamaecrista fasciculata | reverse complement strand
TTTAGTTTTATCAAGTTTTTTTTAATTTTTCCGCTGCGCTCCCTTTGTGATTTCCCAACAGAGCGTTGGTGACATTAGTTCTTGGCATAGGGTTGTCGTCACATTGGGAGTGAGATCTCGCATCTTGACTTTATTGACTGACTAAGTTCCCAAACGTGCATGCATTGGGCGCCTTCCCCACCAGAGTCGTCGTAGGGACAAATATTGGAATATCAACAAGAGTTAAGTTGGACATCGTATATATTTTGCCTCGGTAAAGGGTCACTTTGGATGCTGGGATTCACTTCTTCAGCTGAAATAACCTCACTATCAAGTGGGGGACCAAACATGAGACCTAAATGCATCACAATTATCGATCGATTGACTAACTACTCGCATGTAGCATTCACATTGCAAATCAGTGCGGTACCACTTAAGCAAGGGCATGGTAAGTGGTCTTGCGGGGTTTGGACCCATCAACTTTTGATTTTGGAGGTCTTTGAAAGATTGGGAGTTGGTGACATCAAATCTTGGAAGATTGAAGTTAACTACCAAAATGTGGAAGAGTTCGTTTCTCACAATTGGAGTTTATTAACACATTTCCCTGGTCCATTGAGTCTTATTGAAAATGTTTGGTTCGCAATCAGAAACAAAGTTGATGTCGCGACATACGAAGTTTTTTTGAATAATTACTTTAAAAATGGGTTTAACTTTTAAACTATCCCAATGGAGTCGCCAAATTGTCACGCCTGACATTCTGGAGAAATGTCGTTTATGACTTTGAAAAGGAGTCGCCATCGAGTTTTTAGGAAAAACTTGGAAAACTAAATTTAATGAAAATATTTGAGTAAACTAGCAAGCCGGTCCCTGAAATTTGGACGCGCTGGCAGATAGGTCCCTGAATTTTATTCAGTGTACAAGCCAGTCCCCGAATATTTGAAACCCTTAACTAATTGGTCCTTCCATCATATTGTCGATACAAAAAAGCTGACGTGGCCATAACGGACGATGATGTGTCCCGTTATGTGCTAACGTGTCCCGTTATGTCCATGTTAGCACTCGTTATGTTCCAAAAAAAAAAATCTGTCGCGTCATAAAATAGCGACACATCAGTATTTTCTCATTACACTTATAGGTCCCTGACCCATTTTTATTCCATCATTCTCAATTCCCCCTCTTTTTCATCATCTTCATTCATTTTCATCTCAAATCCTCAAAATAAAATTGTAAAGTGTCCCAAAACTCTTTCAAACATTCCAATTTAGTCCTTAGAAATATTTAAAACCCTAAAACCTCAAACCCTAAACCCTAAAACCTCAAACCCTAAACCCTAAAACAAAGTCTGAGTTCAACAATTAGGTCCTTCACCCATTTTTATTCCATCATTCTCAATTCCCCCTCTTTTTCATCATCTTCATTCATTTTAGTCCCAAATCCTCAAAATAAAATTGTAAAGTGTCTCAAAACTCTTTCAAACATTCCAATTTAGTCCTTAAAAATATTAAAAACCTTAAACCCTAAACCCTAAAACCCTAAACCCCTAAAACTTACTTTTTTTTAATCTTAATCTTCCCATTTTAACATAAATCCCTAATTTTATTTTAATCCCTAAATCCTCTAAATTTTTTTTAATCATTTTTTCATCTTCACCCCTAATCCCTAAAAAAAAATTCAGGGACTAAATCAATTCCTCCCACTCTTCATCATCTCCAACCCTCAACTTCATCCATTCACTTTGCCCCAATTTTTCTTTTGCATTGTCGATGTTCCCAATTCCAGACATGATTGTCATAAAATGGTCTTGCGCAGCGCGAGGCTTTAATTTGCTTGTATAATCTTTATTGCTGTTGGGTTGCTCGTAAAACGAAAACAAAGGAAGGATTAAGGGACGTGATTGTCGACGAGCGAGGAAGAAATGTAAAATGTCAGGTCGTTAATAATATAATGTGTGTTCATCTCTAACATTTCTACATGGAAATTTTGAATTCTTGAAAAATTTAGAGCATTTGTTGGGTGAAGCTAAGGTTGGTCCTGGCTTTAACTTTGTTGAGCGAAGAAAACAGAGAAAATGTTGAGATTGAAAGCATTCCGGTCAACGGCGGATAAAATCGTGAAGATCCAATTGCATCCCACGCATCCATGGATGGTCACGGGTGATGCATTCGATCGAGTCTGCGTCTGGAATTGGGAACATCGTCAATGCAAAAGAAAATTTTGGGCAAAGTGAATTGATGAAGTTGAGGGTTGGAGATGAAGAAGAGACAGAGGAATTGATTTAGTCTTTGAATTTTTTTTAGGGTTTAGGGGTGAAGATGAAATGAATTGATGACGATGAAAAAGATGATTAACAAAAAAAATTTAGGGGGTTTACGGATTAAAATAAAATTAGGGATTTATGTTAAATTGGGAAGATGAAGATTAAGATTAATTTTTTTTTTTAAGTTTTAGGGTTTAGGGTTTAAGGCTTTTAATGTTTTTAAGGACTAAATTGAAATGTTTGAAAGAGTTTTCGGACACTTTACAATTTTATTTTGAGGATTTGGGACTAAAATGAATGAAAATGATGAAAAAGTGAGGGAATTGAGAATGATGGAATAAAAATGGGTCAATGACCTAATTGTTGAACTTAGACTTTTTTGTAGGGTTTGGGGTTTTAGTGTTTAGGATTTGGGGTTTTAGCGTTCATGGTTTTAAATATTTTTAAGGACTAAATTGGAATGTTTGAAAGAGTTTTGGGACACTTTACAATTTTATTTTGAGGATTTGGAACTAAAATGAATGAAGATGATGAAAAAAAGGGGGAATTAAGAATAATGGAATAAAAATGGGTCAGGGACCTATAAGTGCAATGAGGAAATGCTGATGTGTCGCTATTTTATGTCGTGACAGCTTTTTTTTTTTGAACATAACAGGTGTTGTCGTGGACATAATGGGACGCGTCAGCGCATAACGGGACACATCAGCATCCGTTATGGCCACGTCAGCTTTTTTGTAACGACAATATGACGGAGGGACCAATTAGTTAGGCATTCCAAAAATTCGGGGACCGGCTTGTACATTGAGTAAAATTGAGGGACCAGCTTGCTAGTTTACTCGAAAATATTTTGAAGAAGTGGTGGATAAGGCAAAAATTTAAGAAAAAACTGGTCTCAAACCAAAGATGAGTTCAGGAGTCATTTGAATCAAACGGAAGGTATTAGGCACCCCACAATACCCATCCGATTGGACGGTTACCGTAAAATAAACATACAAAAATTAAATGGCCTTAATACTTTAAAATTAATCATCCTAAAAAATATGAAAGAAAATAATGATGCAAAAAGAAACAAAATCGGATTTGACTTAGGCGGAGCTAAGGCCTAAGTACCCAGTTAGAGATCAAAGTTCACGTAGTTCTGGAATCGATTAAATATTTTTGTGTTGGAGAAAAAGAAGATAATGATTTTAATAAATCATGACCAAAACCGAGTTAACTGAATGACGATGACTGATTTTAGTCATGATAAATTTATATCAAAATTTAATTTCTCTCAAGTCTTTTTTTTTTATATTTGATTTTTCTGGTCATTTTTGTATTTTAGTTTTTTGAGTGCATATGGAGATAAAATCACAAAATCCCACATGAGATGGGATAAATAGTAAGTTGAATATATAAATATATATATATATATATTGAATATTATTTAGAAAAACTAAAAAAATGAAAAGGAGAAAGAGGAAGCAGGGGGTACGAGTAGGGAGGAAAGAAAGAGGAGAGAGACAAAAAGGAAGGAAAGAAAAAGATGAAAGAGATAGAGAGGAGAGAAGAAAAATTATATATGTATTAAAGGAAAGATAAAAGATGACACAGGAAACAAAGAAAGAAAGAAGGAAGAGGAAAAATAGAAAAAACAATTTTTTGCACCCTAGATATTCTTCTCCTATTACATTTAGGTCTTGTCCTCTTTTATCAAAGGATCAAAATGCAGTTATAGAAGAGTTATATGGGTGCACTATGTAATTTATATTCAGAGACAAAAGTGAGATCAGAAATAATTGCAAATGGGTCCTTGGATTTTTGTCTTCACAAAATCCTCCCCTATTTTCAAGATTTCTTCATTTTGGTCCTATTTTATATACTTTTCAATCTCAAAAGATGAATAATTGTTGCATTTTGGTCCCTGACTCTAAGAATGAAAATATAAAAACACATAGGAGACATGGAAATCACTACATTTTAGTCGCTAACGGAGGGGGAGTGAAAATGTAATAAAATCAAAATCCAAAACAAAAGAAAGAGGGACTAAAATAGGAGAAAAAAGAAACGAGAAACCCATGAAAGTTCCATCTCGCCGGAAAACTCAAGAGCTTCCACCGAGAAACAAGATCTCGACCCTCTAAGAACTCTCTCCTTGCCAAGTCAAAAGCCTTTTATCTATAGCCTTGAGAATCACCATTTTGGTGCTCCCTCTTTTTTAGTTTGGTTGGAGATGTGATGGAGAGTGGAAGAAATCAAGGACCAAATTTTGTATGTCGCAGGAGATGGTATCATGAAAAGCACTGGATGTTGGGACAAAATGGGCAAGGCGTGTGAAAGAGGAAAAAATGGAAAGACCTAGATTGAGTAATGTTTTTAGAAAGAGAGAAAGGAGAAGTGGCTGACTTATGTGAGGAAAGGGTTTTACAAGGGAAAAATTGTGAGGGAAAGGAAAAGTAGTTGAGGGAATGTAAAGTAGGTAAAGATTGAAAGTGTTTGGTATANACGGTGGTCGGAGCCACCGTCCACGGTGGTCGGCGCCGCCGTGCACCGCCTCCGCCGTCGCCGTTCACCATTTGGGGAGGAGATGAGATGGGAGTGAGAGGGGCAAATTAGGAATTCTACCATAATTCCCTAGGTAGACTTGGATTACATCAGAAATGTGAAGTAAAGAAAAATGGCCTATGTAATGTAAAGCCCTTTACATTATAATTCACTTTACATAGCTCAAATTACCATACCAAACACATGAAAATCTTGAAAACCGTGCCCTTTTACATTGTAAACCTCATCTCCTCCCTACCAAACGGAGCCTTAAGTGGCGAGTGGGTGAACTTAGGGTTTTTCAGGGT
This sequence comes from Chamaecrista fasciculata, assembly GCA_003254925.1. NCBI lineage: Eukaryota > Viridiplantae > Streptophyta > Magnoliopsida > Fabales > Fabaceae > Chamaecrista > Chamaecrista fasciculata. The sequence continues at coordinate 22,958 of QANZ01028947.1, read as the reverse complement.
AAAATGAAAAAAGTGTCCTTCTTGAAAATTTCCTTCCCTAAAGTGGCCTCCCTTACACTCTTATTCACATAAGTGCCATTATGTTTTCTTTCATTTTTCTCTTCTTTTTCTCTTATTTGTTTTTCTCTTCTTTTTTTTTTCTTTTTTCCTTCTATTTTTTCTTTTCATTTTTCGTTTTTTTTGTTTTTAAATTTGTCAAATATTACAAAAATGGGTCGAACCAAATGTGGTTCACAAAGGTCGTCAATGACTTTTGTTGTTGTGAGGAGTTGAACAGTGACTGAAATGGAAAGGAAGTGAGTGGAGGAAAAAACAAAGTGGAAGGGACTAAAATAGTGCAAGTGTAGAATGGGGTTATAAAAGGGGCCGGAGGGACTTGATTGAATTTTTGAAAACTTCATGGGTACATATGGTAATTTAAGTGCAAGATCCAATGGCTAGAATTACTATTTTACCCCGCGAAAACATATTTCTTTGAGAAGAGTCCCTAAAACCATGAAATTTCAAAAATAGAGTTTTTCAACATAATTTATATGGTTGGGCTTATTGCAAAGAGTAGGTTTTGCTGGGTTTCAGTTAATTGTTTTGTCTGTGAACAAAATTGGTAGAGGTAGAGAGGAAACCGAGTTGAAATCCGGAGAAAAAGCATTTTGGGGAGGTGATTTCAAGTGATAAATTCGATTTTCGTATTTTATTGATGGGTTGGTTTTATTCCACTTTTAAATCGTGTTTGTGTTGTTACTCTTTTATTGCTTGATTTCATATAGGTTGATGATTTTTTTTTTGTTTGAAAATGGCATGAAAATGAGAAAGTATGGATTGAGATTTTTTATTTGCAGGTTTTGTGGACCTATTTGATAAAGATAAACTTTCTGAACTAAATGAATCAAGATCTAAATGAAAGGAAATCTTGAAAGAATGGGTGAAATTTTGATAAAAATACATTTTTCTATTAATTTTTGCACAAAAATATACCACAGGAACCCTTTATGCTAATGGAATAAACCTCAATCCTAAGGGTGTGTTTGTTTTCCAATTATTTTATCATTACAAATTCATTATCCCCATTTTCATTACATAACTTAAGCTATAGTGCAATATGGGTGTTTGTTTCCCAATTATAAAGTCATTACAAAAATATCATTTCATTACAAACTCATTTCATTACATATTTCATATCCAATTACTAACATACCCCTACTCAAATACCTATAATTACCTATACTACAATATTAATAAAAAAATAACTGAATGGGTAGATGGTAATTTCATAAAGTGAGTGGCATTTTCGTAATTTTCCTGAAATCACACCCCCAAAAGTCGACGGCTTCTTTCTTCTTCACTTTGATGTTTTCTTCTGACCTTCTTCTCTCCTAAGTGTATTTTAGGGTTTAGCTTCAATTCGTGCGTCTGTTTTTTCCTTCTCCCCTTCGAGTAATTTCCGGTCGATTTCGGGTGTGCGTCATTCGCTGCGTTGTCTGCGCTTTCCGGTCGGTTCCGTTTGTGCGTCTTCGGCGTTAGGCCCGACGAATCAACAGAGAGAGGAAGAAGGTAATGTGTTTGTCTCTATTTGAATGCAATCTCCAATTCTCCATATTATTGAGTAGGTTATTACATAGAGGGATTTGTTAGATTCATGTCACCATAATGTAATGTGTTTGTATCTAAATGTACGCTTTATGTCAATGTTTCAAAATGTTAACAATCCAAATCCCTTCTCTTTCTCCTCCCAAATTCATATCGACTTGCAGTAACATGAAGGGAACAAGAATGGTGGTGGATTCGGAGAAGAGTGTGGCATTTCAAGTCGAACTCGATCAGGAGAGATTTAGGTCATGGAGAGTTTCAATTTCAGAGTTAGGGACTTAGGGTTTGAACTTCGAAGGGAAGAAGGGGAGAAGGGGAAAGTGAGAGGGTGAGAGATAGAAACGTGTTACTTGATTAAATTCATGGTAAATTATTAACTTTTTATTTATTCATTTGCAATAGATTTTTTTTCTTGAAATTTGCAATAGATTTAGAAACATGTTACTTGTTTTTTGATGCTAATCTTTAACTCTACAATAAAAAGGAACATATTTTTATTTTGTTTCTAATTATGTTCAAATTGATTTTCTAGTAGTGGTTACTGTACTTCCTCTGCCTTGGATTGTGGATTTATGGTTATTGTTTATCTTTTCACCATGATCCAAACAATTTGTTGGAGTTTTGTCAAATATATAGATAATTCAATTGTGAACTTTGTTCAGAACTTATATATTGTTCTTATTTACAGACATGGTTCAATACTACCTTTATCTTGTCCATCCACCAGTTGTCAGGGGCAAAAACTGTTCCATTGGCGGTGCGCCCAAGCTCAGTCGCACACATAAGTAACTTTTGCCATGCAACCCACAAAGCTTTTTGGGTACTCCATTTACGTGACAACTGGCCTTCGTCATACCCCTTATTAGTCCTCTGGTTGAACTTCTGAAGGAGATGCGCCTTTCCAAAAGTATTCAGATGATTTTTGTCTATGTTGCCAGCTCGTTTCTCCTCTATACATATCTCAATGAATGTTTTGGTTAAGTCATCGGGCCAGGGAGTTCTATCAGCTCTTATTTTATCACCTTTCACCATCCTGCAGCAGACCAAAATGGTTCAATAAACAATTATTACTAAGCAATAGTTCAATAGAGTCCAAAATGGTTGACACAAGAATTACATAACAATGATTACAAAAACAAGAATTAAGAAAAAACAACTAGTTAATACTACTATTACTACTATTACTACTTCAACCAGTTAACACAGTTAAGGATCGAATTTCCAATCAGCAAGTCATTTTACATTTGCAAGCCATGATATGACATAAGGTATATAATACATCAGAAGCTTAAACACCAGATAGCATAATCTCTGACATTTAGAACAGAGAAATGGGTTTGGACAAAGCATAAATAGGATTATATCAATGTTATACCACATCACCCATAAAGTTCAATCTTTAGAGTAATCTAAAACCAAAGGATATGTGATCTTTTACATGGTGAGTCACCATAAGATTTCAGATTAGTCATTTGAATAAGCAAAAAGGCATCACATAATTTCAGAATACTCAAAAACTAGGTGTAAATAAGATATTATGTTTTTCATCTTTGTACTCAAAATTTTGTATTAGTATATTTTTTTTTGATAAAAAATTTCATTTATATAAAAGTAATTTTACTCTTTAGTGTGTAGTGTGGACCACTACGTATTACGTTGATGGTTCCTACATTGGGATGGGAAACACACACACATTAATACTACCAAAGTGGTAAAAAAGAACCTCACAACACTCACAACTCACAATGTTCTTGTCTTTGTTTTGCAAAATTTGAAACTATATATGCCTCTTTGGCTCTATCTAACAGAGACAATCACCAGGAACATTAACAAACGCAAATGTTAAAATCAAAGGCAGGGTATGATGATGAAGAAATTTAAAAATGAAAATTAACATATCACTTCGAAAAAATTACAAATCCTACTCGTACTCTATCGAGGATAACAGATCACTTCGAAAATCTATAAGCTCTCCTCGTATTCTATTGTTTGACAAAAAAACTTACCTGAAAAGACGACACAGACGAGCAGCAGCTAACCACCACCGATCTTCGACTGCGGTGGCTTCGTACAGGGCCGCGATGCGATAGGAGAGGATTTGTGGAAGAAGAGAGCGGCTAGGGTTTGTGGAAGAAGAGAGCGTATACGAGAGAGCCAGATACTTTTCGTAGAAGATTGGACGGTGCAATGTGCTGATGAGTCAAGATCTCAACAATCATATTATTACCCGCAAAAAGACAAACCGTTTTGATTAATATATAATTTTTGGCCCTACATTTTTTTCGTGGATAACATTTTGGTCCTTCAATTTATTTTTTGGAGGAAAGTTTGCAATATAGATACCCAATCGTTGATGAATACAATTTTTTACGGGTCGAGAGATATATTTCACTTTCGTAAGGACCGATTCGTTCAATTTATATAAAATCGTAGACCAAATGGTAGGTTTTTAAAAATTTTCATGTTATTTACATTTTGGTCCTTTCATTTCATTACATAAAACTACTCCAACCTTCATTACAAATATTCACCTCTAGCACAAATTCCGAGACAATTTCATTACCATTTCATTTCATAATCACCACAACCAAAAAGTCAAAATATTATTTTTTTTTATTTCTATCTAATTCCATTATCAATTATCAATTCTACCCCTATACAATTTAAAAAAAACCTATATATTTATTTCAACTAACCATAATTTCACATCCTATTTTTTAAATTACATCTCAAACTAATCCAAACACCATTTTCTTACATAATTTTCTCATTACCATTTCATTACATAAAATCATCATTTCATTACATACTTCTAATCCAAACACACCCTAAATTGACACCTTCTAAACTATNTTACATCTCAAACTAATCCAAACACCATTTTCATTACATTTTCATTACATAATTTTCTCATTACCATTTCATTACATAAAATCATCATTTCATTACCTACTTCTAATCCAAACACACCCTTAGTATGGTTATTGGGGTATTGACTATTGACAATACGCAAGTACCGTGTTTTGCATGTTGTTGTTGGGCTTCTTTTCAAAATTTATAAATTGGGACAATGGGACGTTAAATTGAACTTTGCATGATTATAAATAATATTACTTTTGTTATTGTGTAAGATTTACTTTATAAAAAGTTAAACTTTACAAAGATATAAATATTTGCTTATACTATATTTTTTAAATTGTAATGAACAAAATTNAATACTTTAATCAGAAAAATAGCTGATTGGGCCATTCAAAACATTAAATAATAATTTTTTTTTTATTATGCTTGAGTGAGTGCTCTATCATTGGTTTTAGTTTTAGTTTTTTTTTTTTTTTTGCCAGCTATCATGGTTTTTAGTTATGCCTTGAGTTTAACTATTAGTTACTAGTTCGCTCACGTCTGTGCATTGCATTCTTTGCATGAATTGACGGCATCGGTTCGAACTGGTATCTCTAAAAAATAGTTTAACTATTAGTTAAGGGGAATAAAAAATTAAAATGAAACAGGCGTTTGATATTTTTTCCCTGTTAATATGAATTGACAAACACCTCTGAAGCATCTATCATTTATTTTCAAATACTTCCATAAATATAAATTACCCTTGTAGGAATCCAAAATATAGGCGTCAACATATTATATGCACAGAAAGAATCTAACCAAAAAATATTTAATGAGAAAGAAAGTCCAGTGGCTACATCAACAATAAACATTCGAATCTACATTCTCGTGTATAATCCGCATTTTTTTTCTTTTCTCCTTTGCCTAGAATGAAAAGGAAAACAAGAAATTAAATTCGGAAGTGTATATATATGTACAGGTACAAGAACACAAACACATGTAACACCAAATTCGCATGCTTCATTCGTCTTTCATTGCATGCTCATGCATAATTTTCTGCCCAACTTCCACTAGCAGAGTCAAGAGTGCCTCACACACTTGAGATGCATCTCCTTCTGTAGTGTCGTCTTTAAGCGAGGAATAAACCATCCAAGCATGATCCAGTTTTCGTTCAGGTCTCACAACAACGGATCCGGGAACCTCGGCATCCCGACATGTCACTAGCCCATCGCTCTTTTCGCCGTACCTTAACTGAAGCAACTGAGCACAAGCTGCCATGGCCGCACCTAGGGGCATCACCACGGGAAGTTTAGCAGGTTCACCTGCTGACAGAGGGACAGGTAGTTCAGCATGTGCAACATGTGATAATGTGGCTAAAACAGCCGGAGAAATGCCGGCCTCTGTGCGAAGAGAAACCAAAGGGACTTCTCTTGGCAGATGGTGCTCCTTTAAAAATTCCCTCCTCCTTTCGTATGTCAAGTCTTCCAGCGCACGCATATCGCCCTTTGCCACAAGAGATAAGTTGAAAAATCTGAGTCTCAGACACCCAAGAATTTGAAATACTGACCTCACATTCTAAGTAGAGAATCTATTATGTTGCTTGCAAAACATTAGCTATATTGTAGAAAGCTGTAACAAGTAAGAGTTTCCGGCAATAAAAACAAGAGTTATTACAATAAACATGTAGCTTTTTTTGACGAAATTATTCTGATTGGTATGTGTTAGTGTTGTTAGTATTATTATGAAAGTAGTTGAGAGATTACATTAATTAGGTAGTTGGGAGTAGGACTTCATAGCTGTGTATGTATATATATTCTTGTACTTTCAATGAAGAAGATAAGAAATCATTTCTAAGATATTCTCACATTAACATGGTATCAGAGCCTCCCAGTAAAAATTGGGTTGTGCTTCTTCACATAGCCTTCTGAGTTGTGTGTCATTCCAACTCAAGAATTCTTCATTTGAGTTTTTTTTTTTCTGATCTGCATTTGTGTTTCATCCAAATCAGATTATTTTTCGTCATATTCTGAATAATACCATTCAGAATTTCTTTGCATTCTCCATTTTTTTTCTGTCCAGTGTGCCTCTCGCCAAGTTAGGGTTTCAAGACCCAACCTCTCCGGCCATCATCTCAGAACACGCGCCGGACCACCGTGCTCGGAAGCCGCCGGCCGTCCAAACCCAAGTGACTCCGACGTCATCTCCTCCTCCACGCGCCTCCACGCGCCGCCATCCGGAAGTCCGTTTTCTGCACTCGCCGGCGCGTGAGGCGTTTTCCGACGACATTTCCCGGCGTTCTCACGGTCGTTCAGGTCGCCGGCGCCTTCTCTGTCCATTCTTAGGGTTCATTTGGCATATCTCTCATCTTTATCATTATCCAAGTCAATCCATGGCTAGGAACTGTGAAAAGTCAGAGTATAGCATTTTGGTTGGGAATGATTACCAACAAAGTAAAAATTCATCAGTGGCTGCCACCTTTGCCCAAATTGGTAATGTTACTACTTGTTTTGCTCGTTCTCCTAACATTGGACCATGGATTCTTGACTCAGGTGCTTCGGAACATATTTCTGGTAATAAACATTTGTTTACCAATCTTTCTAGTTCCTCTTCCCTTCCCTTAGTTACTTTAGCAAATGGCTGTAAAACGGCAGCTACAGGGATAGGTCAAGCTCAAATTCTCCCTTCCATATTTGTTGACTCTGTCCTTTATGTCCCCGAATCTCCATTCAATCTTATCTCTGTTAGTAAATTAATTCACTCTCACAAGTGTTCTGTTACCTTCACTAATGATTGCGTTTCTATCCAGGATCGGAGTACGGGAAAGTTGATTGGCATAGGACGTGAGTCAGAAGGCTTGTACTATCTTTCACCCTCTACCTCTCCCGTTGCGTGTACATCCAGTTGTTCACCATCTCTCCTCCACAACCGTTTCGGTCATCCAAGCCTTTCAAAACTTCGCAAAATGGATGCCTCTCTTTCCACCTTGTCTTCTCTTCCATGTGAGTCGTGTCAGTTAGGTAAACAAACTCGTACTTCCTTTCCTAGTAGTAATAGTCGAGCAAATTCACCTTTTCAACTTGTTCACTCTGATGTTTGGGGTCCTAGTCGAGTGTCTTCTATTTTTGGCTTTCGGTATTTTGTAACTTTTATTGACGATTATTCTCGTTGTACTTGGTTGTATTTAATGAAAAATCGGTCTGAGGTATTTGACATTTTCCAGAATTTCTGTGCTGAAATAAAAACTCAATTTCATACATCTGTCTCTATCTTACGTTCTGATAATGCTAGAGAGTATTTGTCTACATCCTTTAAGGAATTTCTAAACACTCAGGGCATTTTACATCAAACCTCGTGTCCCCATACCCCACAACAAAATGGGGTAGCCGAGCGTAAGAATCGTCATCTTATTGAAACAGCTCGTACTTTGCTCATTCATCATAATGTTCCTACTACTTTTTGGAGCGATGCTGTTCTTACTGCATGTTATTTGATTAATCGCATGCCATCTTCTGTCCTAAATGATCAAATTCCTCATTCTTTGTTGTTTCCCAATGACCCACTTTATCATCTTCCTCCTCGTGTTTTTGGTTGTGTATGTTTTGTCCATGATTTGACCCCGGGAAAGGATAAACTCGCCGCCAAGTCTATCAAATGTGTCTTTCTTGGATATGCTCGACTTCAAAAAGGCTACCGTTGTTATTGTCCTGCCACTCGACGCTGTTTCACCTCTCCAGATGTGACCTTTTTCGAGTCCTCCCCGTTCTTTGAGTCTCCCATGTCTTCAAGTTCTTCTGTGACTGAAACCCTTCCAGTGCCTTTCCTTACTTTACCGACACAGGACATACCTAGTCCTCCTTTTCAAACATATCATCGTCGTCCTCGTCCTGCGACTGTTGAGACTCCTTCTGACTCACTACCTCTGTCTGACTCACCTGCTGCTCCGGTCCAGTCTCCACCTGCTAGTCCTCCAATTGCTATTCATAAAGGTATTCGTTCTACTCGTAATCCTCACCCTGTTTATAATTTTTTGAGCTATCATCGATTATCTACTCCATATTATGCTTTTGTGTCTTCTTTGGATTCTATTTCCATTCCTAAGACTACCGATGAAGCTCTTGCACATCCGGGTTGGCGAAAAGCCATGCTTGATGAGATGGCTGCTTTGCATTCTAATAATACATGGGATTTGGTTCCACTTCCTCCTGGAAAATCTCCGGTTGGTTGCAGATGGGTCTATGCAGTTAAAGTTGGTCCTGATGGTCAGATTGAAAGACTCAAGGCTCGGTTGGTGGCCAAAGGATATACTCAAATCTTTGGCTTGGACTATGGGGATACATTCTCTCCTGTTGCAAAAATTGCTTCCGTTCGTGTCTTCTTATCCATGGCGGCCATTCGTCACTGGCCACTTTATCAGCTTGATATCAAGAATGCCTTCCTTCATGGTGAGTTGGAAGAGGAAGTCTATATGGAGCAACCACCTGGTTTTGTTGCTCAGGGGGAGTATGGGAAAGTATGTCGACTTCGTCGTTCTCTTTATGGACTCAAGCAATCACCGAGAGCTTGGTTCGGCCGGTTTAGTTCTGTGATTCAAAACTTTGGGATGACTCGTAGTGAAGCTGATCACTCGGTTTTCTTTCGCCATACCTCAAAAGGCAAGTGCATTTACCTAGTTGTCTATGTGGATGACATTGTTATCACAGGTAATGATGAGTTAGGTATTACCCAACTCAAGCAACATCTGGCTGCTCACTTCCAAACTAAAGATTTGGGGAAGCTTAAATATTTTCTGGGAATCGAGGTTGCTCAGTCCAGTACTGGTGTGGCTATTTCACAAAGGAAGTATGCCCTTGATTTACTAGAAGAGACAGGCATGATGAATTGCAAACCAGTTGATACTCCGATGGATCCAAATGTCAAGCTTTATCCAGGACAGGGGGAGCTAATTGACAATCCTGAAAGATACCGAAGACTTGTGGGAAAACTTAACTACCTTACTATCACTCGGCCGGATATATCATTTGCTGTGAGTGTAGTCAGCCAGTTCCTACAATCACCATGTGATAGTCATTGGGATGCAGTTGTTCGAATTCTTCGGTACATCAAAGGAGCGCCAGGTCAGGGATTATTATATGAAGACAGAGGGAACTCTCAGATTATTGGTTTCACGGATGCTGATTGGGCTGGTTCACCAGATGATAGGCGTTCCACATCTGGATATTGTGTCTTCATTGGTGGTAACCTAGTCTCTTGGAAAAGCAAGAAACAAAACGTAGTTGCAAGATCTAGTGCTGAAGCTGAGTATCGTGCTATGGCATTGGCAACTTGTGAACTTCTATGGTTAAAACAACTTCTTCAAGAGATGAAATTTGGGGACATCAACCAAATGGAATTGATATGTGATAATCAAGCAGCTATGTACATCGCCTCAAATCCAGTGTTCCATGAGAGGACCAAACATATTGAGATTGATTGTCACTTTATTAGAGAGAAGATTCAATCTGGATGTCTTGTCACTCGATTTGTCAATTCCAATGACCAATTGGCAGATATCTTCACTAAGTCCCTTAGAGGCCCTAGAATTAAATATCTATGTAACAAGCTGGGTGCTTATGATTTGTACGCTCCAGCTTGAGGGGGAGTGTTAGTGTTGTTAGTATTATTATGAAAGTAGTTGAGAGATTACATTAATTAGGTAGTTGGGAGTAGGACTTCATAGCTGTGTATGTATATATATTCTTGTACTTTCAATGAAGAAGATAAGAAATCATTTCTAAGATATTCTCACATTAACATCACTTTTGCAAGAAGTGGCTTATCCTTCTGAAGAAAACCATCATTCAAAGAATCATATATCTCAACATCAGGAAGAAAATTTTGCCTTAACATCCATGTCAAAAGCCCATATCCATCTTCGTAAGCACTGTGACAAACATTAATCAACTGGAACGTTCACGTCCCTTCAGGGAGCTCTGATAGTAGCAATTGGCATCTATATGAAATGACCCTTAACAATTGATAAGGCAAAAGTACTCATTTTGTCCCCAAACTTTACACCAACTATCAATTTCGTTCCCAATCTTTTTTTGCAGTCAATTTCTCCCCCAATGTTTCAAATTTTGATCAATTTTATCCTTTGTTCTTACTTTAGCCAAATATTAACGACAGAATCTACATGACTAATGATATATATTATAAAATTGATAGAGAAAGAAATTCAAATCTTAACCTAGACTAAAAAACAAGATGCAATTTGTCATTAATTTATTGAAAGAAGTTAGTCAAAGGATAAAATTGACAAAAATATAGGGTAAAGATTGAAGACGAAATTGACCGCAAAAAAAGATTGAAGACGAAATTGACAGATGGTGTAAAGTTTGGGGACGAAATTAATGCTTTTGCTCAATTGATAAATAATGAATTTTTAATGAATAAGCAGTCAGCATACTCATAACTATATTGTTAGACTTGAAACCAAACAACCTCGGTACAAAGTATGTATGTTAGGATGAGATTCAGCCGAACCCTTTTATTAAGTGAGGAGGCTTTCTTCATTAGACACACTACCATAAATGTTTTGAATAATGGAAAATTTTAAAAGCACTTTAGATGGCTAAACTAAATGGAGAAGAATTTATTGATAGTAAAGTATCATTCGATGATACTCAGTGTTACAAGCAATGGCAGATAAGGTATTCAAAATTTTAAAGCTTCCCTCCAAAAGACCAAAATCCATGCCAAACAAAAGATTTAGGGGTTGATTGGGAGATGGTTTGGGAGTGGTGGGGAGTGGTTTAGGAGTCTAAACTATTTACTGTGAGTTTAATTAGTGAGTGGGATGAAGTGGGTTAGGATGGTTTTCAAACCATCATAAATCACTCGAATGCTTATTTTTCTAAACCCTCCAAATCGAGGGGTTTGGGATGGTTTGAAAAGTTAACAATTTTTTTCCCTCTTTAACCTTAACATACTTTCAATTTTCAAATTTTAAAGATCTATATATATTATTTGTCTTTATTAGATGTCATAAATTGAATATCAGATTAATCATCTCCTTCTCTACTTCAACTTTAACAATTACATTATAAGTTACATATACATATATAACCCAGGTGGAAGGCAAGGTTAGTGGTGAAAGGCTTCCACCAAAGGGAGGGAATTGATTTTAATGAGATTTTCTCCCTTCTGGTAAGACATACATCCATACGGTTCATCCTTGGGTTAGTTGCTCAGCAGAAATTGGAAATAGAGCAATTAGATGTGAAGACAGCTTTCCTAAATGGGGAGCTAGATGAAGAAATTTTTATGGCTCAATCAAAAGGGTTTGAGGTCCATGGAAGTGAACAGAAGGTGTGGATGCTCAAGAAGTCCCTCTATGGGCTTAAACAAGCCCCTAGACAATGGCACAAAAGGTTTGATTCTTTTATTATAGACCAGAACTTTCAAAGAAGCTACTTTGATAGCTGCGTTTACTTTAAGAAGGCAGCAAATAGAGTGTATATCTACCTCCTATTATATGTTGATGACATATTAATAGCCTCCTCAGATATGGTTTTGATTGGTAACTGAAAGAGCCAATTAAGTGCAGAATTCAAAATGAAGGATCTTGGGCAAGCTAAGATCCTAGAGATGGAAATCTATAGAGACAGAGTTTGTGGAAAGCTCTACCTTTCTCAACAGTCTTACATCAAGAGAGTCTTAGGAAAGTTCAGTATGGATAATTCTAAGCCTGTAACCACTCCCCTTGCTGCACATTTCCAAGTATCTTCAGATCAGTGTCCAAAGACTGAAGCAGAATTTAAAGAGATGTCAAAAATCCCTTGCCAAAGTGCAGTAGGGAGTCTTATGCACTCTATGTGTGAACAAGACCTGATTTGGCTTACGCAGTACGTGTTGTAAGCCATTACATGCATAACCCTGGGAAGAAACATTGGAGTGTTGTGAAATGGATACTAAGGTATCTAAAGGGACCTCAAATCTGGGGTTGGTGTTTGCTAAGGGTTCAAATGGACTTAAGGTGACTGGTTACGTGGACTTTTAATTTTTCTGGTGAGAGGGACAAAAGAAAGTCAATTTTAGGCTACATCTTCAAGTATGCATCAAGTGCAATAAGCTGGAAATCCAGCCTACAATCTATAGTTGCTCTCTCAACCACTGAAGCTGAATAAGTGTCAGCAACCGAGGGAGCAAAGTAAACAATTTGGCTGAAGGGTTTCGCAACAGAGCTTGGTGTCACTCAAGATTCAGTTGCTGTAGTTTTGGACAGCCAAAGTGCCATACACCTAACAAAGAACGAAAATTTTCATTCTGAAACAAAACACATCAGTGTGAGGTTCCACTGCATCAGAGACATAGTTGAAAGTGGAGAAATATCAGTCCTGAAGATTCACACTTCAAAATATCTTGCAGACATGCTAACTAAACCTCTGCCTGCTCCTAAGTTTGTACTATGTATAGACTTGGTGTTTCTGTTTGTCATTCCTAGAAAGTTCTTACGGTATACAATTGGTCCCAAGATGGAGATTGTTAAATCTAGTACCAATTCTATCATTCAGTTTTGTTGTTATTGTCCCTTTTTGTTAGGTAGTTTTTTGTTATTTTGCTGTACCTTAGTTTTATGGTTTCAGTTGTACATATGTTGCAACAGTTTTTTAGTTAGCTGGTTGTCAGGTATGATTTATAAATACCCGATGAATGCCTCCTTGGCATACTGTATCATTCAGCTTATAAATGGTAGAATAAAAGTGCTTAAATTTATTCCCCTCAAATTCACTCTGAAATTTCTCTCTTCTCATCTCTCTCTCTCTCTCTCTCTCTCTGAATTCTTTCCTTACTGTTCTTATCCAAGAATCTGAGTTTTTCTGGTTCTAAGGATTTTGTGGCTCAAAACTTAACAAAAAGAAAAAGAAATGTTAAACCATAAAAAGAAGTAAAGGATAATACTAAAGAAAACAAAAACGAAAATTGTACTACAAAAATATAATAGAATATGAAAAAAAAAAAAAATAGGAGTGAAATAGCAAAAAGGAAATAGATATTATACAGGAAGACTGGAGGTTGCAATATAAATGAAAAACCATGTGCGCCTCTATTTAATTAAGTTGATAGAAGAGATTATCAGCTAATGAATCCCTGATTTTAGTTTATCGATTATAAAAATCACTCCCAGGTCCTAGCTAATCAACCAAATACCGCAGTGAACAAATGATGAAAAAATAAAGAGAATAACTTGGTGTACCTTTATTACTTTACAGATGAGAATCTCTGTAAGTTTCCGCAAATTGACATAATCACCAAGCTGCCCCTCCCTCAAGAGATCTGAAGCTATAGGGCTACCACCATAAGGACTTTGTACTAATGCCAATCCAGCAACTTTATCTTTCAAGTCAGACCAATACAGTGATAAAGCAGCAGCTGCATCTACTCCTCCCTTGCTATGCCCAAGAAGCAAAACTCGCTTTTTGGAGCCCCAATAAATTTCCTCAATGTACTCTTTTATCTCTTTCGCATTTTTCTCAACTGAAGACTAATTAATTATCAATCAACATTCAGTAATAGCAAGTAAATAACACAAGATAATATTTTTGCAGGAATTGTTATAGTCATTTAATGTAAATTTAATATTATTTCTAAAGTACTTAAACTGCTATTATATATACCTCACTATGAATCTTAGCAATATGACAGGTCAAACCCATCTTTGAGAAACTGACTTTTGTGTTGACAAAGTAAAGTGGTCCATGGTTACTGAAAAGACCTGCCAATAATAAAACATAACGCCACCAGCTTATAATCAATAAACTAATGATAATCCAGGAAGGGGTGGACACTATCATTGCTAATATGACCCATAATAAATTCAGTATTTCTAAGATAACTGAAAATTTCACCAGGAATTAATAAGTACACCATCGAATTTGGCAACTTGTGAACGCCATGCCTGACCAAGGTAGAAAGCAACTGTAATAAATAACAACATCCAATAGATTAAAGCAAAAAAAGATTAAAATATACGATATGTACCTAATGTTGTCAAAAATTTCCATGAACCTTGCAGTCCCATCTTCAACTGGGGGCATTTCTGGATCACGCTGTAGCCAACCTATATCGCCAGCTGATCCACGAACAGTCCTTCGAGCTCTTTCAATAAGGCTGCAGTTATAAAATCATATTTCAGTAACCTAATATCAAATGTTTAGATGTAGAAACCAATTATATGAATTTATATGATAGGTAGAGCAATAGAAAATAACATAGTTTGTTCCCATGAAGACCTAATAGGAACAATGGCCTAGCATGAACCATATTGGGGGAGAACCATTACGTGTCTCCAAGTATCTTCTACTCATTTTGACAATAATGTTTGATTCAAAATACATTACACAATATATGACACTGAAAAGAAGAAATCTACATCAAATGTCATATAGGTTTAGCCTTTAGAGATATTCTAAATCACATGGATAAGTTACATCATAAACCAAGGAAGATGGTTACCACGTATTAATAATAGCCAAAGAGTATTCTATTCAGTTTATCATTAATTATCATCTTGAAAGTGAATCCAATTTCAATGAAAAAGAATCTTAACAAAATAGCTAAAAAATGGCCACCTATCAGTTACAGAGAGGAAAATAATCCACTTGGATTTAGAGGGCCTATATAATTTTCTTTCCTTTTATTAGTCAACAGCCACCAATAATGGGGAAGAGGCAATCATAATTTTATGCATTTTATCGTAAGTTAATACTTTTTTATTATCTATGACTACTTAAAAAGAAACATGACAAGTGAAATATGCTGACACAAAAATTAAAGGAATTCAAACTGAAGGCCAGGACTCTAGACATAGACTGTTGCACACAAACAGAAGCAGCCATTAACAAAACTTCCTACTGAAATTTGCTTTTTTCTAGGTTCCAATCTTTCCTCAAAATACATTTCCCCGGTTCATATTTTAAGTAGATCTTAATATACTTCTCAGCAGCAGATAATCCAGATAGAGAAAGTAAGAAACAATGTATGCTTTAGTAAAGAATAAACATATTTTCCATAAACTTGAATTCTGTGCTGTAATTAACCATAATCACAGCCTGCATTGCTGCTGCACCACCATGGCCAATGGGTATTGTCTATCTGACATACTATCATCAATTCTAAACCATCAGTTTTCCAATCTAAATTATTCATATTATTCGACACCAGCAAAAATGGTTAATCTAGCTAAGGCTTTGCTGTCACCTTTATTAACCGCTTTTTTGTTTCTGTACACACAATGAGAGAATCTCCCTAGACCCAAAATGAAACTAGAAAGAAAACAAAACAAGACAAGGGAAAAAAGTATGCACTATTAAACCTTCTTATGTCTTTGGTTAATCTAACGGAAACCATTTCGTTTTCATCTTTCCATTTAATATCACGTTATAAGAGTTTAATATGATATTTTACACAAGATCATATTTCTAAAGGATTTTTCATCAAATACTCACAAATAGAGGCAGTTGACAAACAATACCTTTGGAACATGGAAATGCCACTTCGTCCAGCACCATTTGAAACAACAAGTGTACCAGCATTTTGTGATGGGTATCCTGCACAAGTCTTTGTGATTACATCATGGTTATGTGGAGGTGTAGATGCTGTAGCACTAGATGATTCAGTAATTCTTTAACAGTTTCCATTAGAAAAAATTTGCTCACTTGATGTAGCTGAAGAAGTCTCAGTTTCTCCAGAAGGGAATGTCACCAGCTCTTGTGCTTGGATGGCAGAAGCATGGGATCCTATGGGTGAATACTCTACTGAAAAAATTACAATAGCTTTAGTTATCGGATCAAATAACTTGATGCTTTGTACAGTGAGGAAAAGAAGTATGAAACAAAGACCTCATGGATTAAGTGCATCAGTTGTGAGTTGTGCAAAAAAAGAAAAACCAATTACAGAGGCAAATGCAAAGCATCAACTCATATAACTGTAATGAGAAATGAAAAATCAGGTCAATTCTCAATGGTCCTTCAGATTCATTAGATTGCTAAACAACTTGGAAAATGCCAACATCAAATATTATCAAGTATAATAGTGAGAAAACAGAAAGAATACTTAATTAATAATTAAGCATCTAGACCATAGCAGAGAATATGATATAATTTAAGCAAAACTTGCTAAAGCAATTCTACTAAAAAGAAAACACCAGCTTAAGCAAGGTTTCTACAAGGTTTCATGGGAACATAACACAGTTTTAAAATAACAATCTCATTCTTTGCCTATGCCTGAAACGGAATTCAATAATTTTTTCACATTAACTAGAATTCTGAAGCAATATAACTAAACTCTACATTTTAATTTGGCATGTAAAAAGGAAACAGTAATAGAGGACAAAACTAAACTATATCTTTTTCGAATTAAATGAAAGCAGATGAATGTGCAAACATTCACTTTCCTCTAATATGAAAAGTCTTGTTATAATTTAGGTCCATAGATAGTTAAAATAAATTGACTGCATAAGCCTAACTCTAAACATGGGAAGAAACTGGATAAGCTAAAACTACAACAAATTGGATAAATAAACAGAAAGCTTGCCTGAATAATTAGAAAAACAACCGGTGAAGTATGAAGTTGTTTGTGCAAGATAAGAAGCAGCTTCATTGAGGGCTGGTATTGATGTAAATAACTGAGGAATAGCACTGTCATTTGTCAAACCATCACCCTGTGCCTAAAACGATCAGAAATTAATATATTTGTACAAATCAAAAATGCCAGCGGCATTAACATCATTATAATTGGAGCAACTAATGGAATGGAAGTGTAACTAAACCATAGTACCATTAAAAGCAGGATCTGTGTTAGAGAAAAATACATGCTCCTCCACAGCCAATCAAATAGAAGGAGTCTCACCAAAAAAAAAAAAAAAAAAAAAAAAAAAAAAAATAGAAAGAACCTTAACCAATGTAAAGGGAAAAATTAATTGCAAGGTGAAGATACTAGATCCATCCAAAGGCTCTTTATTACCTTTACTTTTCCGGTTTTGCGAATGGAGATGACTGTTAGGTTGTCAGATACTCGGATAAAAGAAGGCAACTGGCAGGTTTTGCAAATAATGTATTCTCTCATGTGTATTTCCCTCACTTCATTTTACTAAGAGTTTTTCTATTACCCTTTTGATTGCAATTAATATCAAAGAATTTCTTATTCCTGATTTGCACAACCAGTTCCTATATAGTTTCATCATATTGAAACATAATTCTCCTGACTTTTATACTTCTCTATCATAGTGAACCCCTCTTATTTTTTCAAATAACAAAAATCTTCTGCATCCCCCTTCACCCTGTCACCGAATACGAAAGCAGATGAGCCATTTTCATGTCCAATACTAGTATAATGAGACACATTAGATATTGTCATGTACTCATGTTGCTGCGTCCATATCTTTCACATATACCATTTCCGTGTCAGTGCCCATGCATCTCAACTTAATATCCCTGAGAAGTTACAGAACTCCCGCTTCTAAGCAGTTACAAAACACCCACTTTTTAACAAACCCAGTTCATTGAAATACAAGGAATGAAAAATTATCCACCGAACATTCATGCACTTTAATTCCAAACACAAACTTAGAGAGGCATAAAAGGAAGAAAAATAAAGCTTCGCAGCAATAAACAAAGAGGCCAGTTTATGACTTACCACCAACGATGTGCTTGATTCTTCACTCTGCGGCTTGGGCGCTTGCGCCATTGAAACCAATTTCTGTCAAATGCCCAAAACTATTTTGATTTTCATTAATCAAGGACAAGCATAACAACTTCAATCCGGAAACAGGGAAAGCAAAAATCACAACAAAGCCGAAACGAAAAAAAAGAAACATTGCAACCGCGTCTTACCTTGATTAATATCTGATTGCGAATCCAAGTGATTGGGGTTTAGAAGATAGATCTAGATTGAAAACCGGGAAAAGAAGAAATACAGAGCAAAAAATTAGCATAGGCAGAGAGATTCATCATTCATTCATGTCTTGAGCAACGAGCAGGACGTGGGAAGGGGAACACGCCACCACGGTAAAAGCGAAGAAACGAAATACTGAATTGACTTCGTCGTTTCGTGCATCTTTCGTTTATACGAAGGACTGACTACAACGTCGTTTCGTGCATCCTTTGCTTTGTTTTGTTTTTATTAATACTTAGGGTAAATTACACTTTGGTACCCTGTAGTTTGGTCATATTTCACTTTGGTACCCTGTAGTTTAAAAAATAACACTTTGGTACTCTGTGGTATTCTCCACTAACACTTTGGTACCCTTTTGGTACCCTTTAGAGTTATTTTGTAATTTTAGCCATAACAAATTTTGCAAAAATTATATATTGACACTCAATATTTTCAAAAAAATATAAATAAGTCCCTAGATACATATTATCTAGGGACTAAAATGAAAACTTTAAAAAAATTTTGAGGTCAATATATAATTTTTGCAAAATTGTTATCGTTAAAATTACAAAATAACTCCAAAGGATACCAAAGTGTTAATGGAGAATACCACAGAGTACCAAAGTGTCATTTTTTAAACCACATGGTACCAAAGTGAAATATGACAAACTATAGGATACCAAAGTGTAGTTTACCCTAATATTTTTTTGGCTTAAGTGCACTTTTAGTCCCATAACTATGACAAAGGTTTCATTTTGGTCTCATAACTTTTTTTGTTGCAATTTTGGTCCCATAACTATGACAAAGGTTTCATTTTAATCCCATAACTTCTTTTGTTGCAATTTTGGTCTCATAACTTCTCAAAAGGTTCCACCGTTAGTCCCTTGGTGAATTCCATCAATATTTAGCCGTTAAGTATGACGTGGCATAGTAACTAGGATCATGATGTGGCAAAATAAGATGAAGTGGACTAAAATAGGAACTATATACAACATATTAAAACTTATCTATACCCAACCACCATATATACAAAGAGTGGTACTGAGAGGGACCAATCTGGTGGGGAAGAAGAGACTTCAAGCAGAAGGCACCGACGAAGTCGATGGGATCGTCAGCCAGAGTCAAACGACCAAAGCGGCGGCGACGGCAAATCGGGAAGCGAAACGAGGAAGAGGAAGTCCCGTTGGGCTGACGAGGAAGAGGAAGTACCACTCTTTGTATATATTGTGGTTGGGTATAGATAAGTTTTAATATGTTGCATATAGATCCTATTTCAGTCCATTTCATCTTATTTTGCCACATCATGATCCTAGTCACTATGCCACGTCATACTTAACGACTAAATATGGATGGAATTCACCAAAGGACTAACGGTGGAACCTTTTGAGAAGTTATGAGACCAAAATTGCAACAAAAAAAGTTATGGGACCAAAATGAAACCTTTATCATAGTTATGGGACCAAAAGTGCACTTAAGCCTATTTTTTTTTCTAAGCATTTCTTACATTCTTTGTTTACATGATTAGTTGGGACTAATCAAAATCAATTCAAACCGATTTGATGAAAACAAATTAAACCAAATCGAAACAAAATATGAATTAAATCGAATGATAAGTGATTTGATTTAGTTAAAACTATATTAAAGTTGATTAGTTTGGTTTGGTAAAAATTTAGACATACAATTATCTGAATTAAATCGTTAGAATTGGATCATATTAGTTTGGTTTGAACAATCCATATTAACGATTTGATTCAGATAATTGGATTAGTTGCTACAATTCTTAGTGGCGGTTCAGTTGCTACAATTTGGTTAATATGGATTGATTCAGAAATAAACGTACATCGAATTCTCTCGTGTTAGTGGGTATTTGGGTTTCAACTCAAGATTTATGCTTGGAAATGGCAATCTGTGTATGGAATTTTAAAGTGTATATGGATATGAGGAAGAAATTGAAGAAGGAAAAGTTGGATTGTGTAAATGGGATGCCGATTGGGGCTTTTGTTAGCTTAGCCTTGATATTTCGTATGCTTACTTACTCTAAGGATGATAGTATCTTTTTTGACTGTTTTGTTGGAGCCTTCAGACCAGTTTTAGACTCTAGCTCTTCACTTCATGGACACTATGTTTGTGTGGGTTACGCTGCTTTGAATCCCCCTACCTGGATGTTGTTGGTTAATGGTTCAGATATGCTAAAGATAAACCAAAGAAAGTTGCTACAGTTCTCGTTTCAAGTTCGAATTCGACAAATCTCGAGCTACAAGTTGCTTTTGATTAGTCATTTCTTTATCTAGTTGAAACTATCACCAAACTTAAATATGATAGGTTATATATATGATATGTTATGTTAGCTATATAATTATGCTTATGGTTTTCTGATTGTGATTGTAAATACATATACATACGTAAATTAAGGTAAGTTGTATTAGTATAAGATGATAGTAAGTGGCAACCAGCTTAGGCACGTGTTTTCGTGTCAACCAAGCAAGTAAAAGAAAAAGAAGTTTACCCTATTTTGGCAGCCAAGCTTGTCTTTTGAAAAGTAACCACATCTTTTTTCGGCTTAAACTCTGATATATTTGACTCTAGAAGCTGGGATGTCATATTTAATACTCTTTATTTGGTGACCGTTGTTATCAATCGCCATGAACTTTCTTATGGTACTTGTATGAAGATTGAAGCAAACAAACTCATCCTCCATTTTTTATGATATGCACTTTTTAATGAATATTGATACACAAATTGGAATATAATGCCTAATCACAAACATTTTCCTTCTCGAAGGCTAATTGATTTTATATGAAATAAAAAACAGGGAAAAGGAGAAGAATTAATATTAGAAAATTTGATTACCCAAACCTTTCATATTCATTTTTCCATGTCATACATATGTAGATTCATTTTTCTCTTATACAATTAACTTTAATCTCTTACCCTTCAAACAATTTTGGAAGTAAAATTTTTAACATATGCAAAAAAAAAAATTTCAGTATTTCTTCATTTGCAAAAGCTTTAGGCTCTTTAGAAGTTTCAGAGTCAACCTCCATTTACTCTTTTGGAGCTTCCTTGTCTTTCAAATCTTCCACACTTGTCATTTCAAGTGAGTATGCAACAATTGCTATTTCTTTTGAGTCTTGAACAATCGACATTTCAAGTGAATCTTCTAGTATTGTCATTTTATTTTCCATAAAATTTGGTTTGTGAATCAACTATGAGGAATGATGGTTTGTGAATCAACAATCGATATATCAAGGTCAAATATTTATTGTAGTTCTTAAATTATGGGATAGATTTTATTTTGGTCTTAAAATTATTTTTTGTTCTATTTTGATCCTCAAACTTTTACATTTGTTTTGTTTCAGTCCCCAAAAATGTGATTTCATATGATTTATGTCGTTTATTTCTAACCTGGACTATTTAGATAAATCATTTCTCTCTCATATGTATCATAAAAAATAAGTTGATAAAGAGAAAGAAAAAAGGCAAAAGTATTGTTAGTATCCCCAACGTATGGGGTCATTTTCAATTATACCCCCAATATTTTTTTTGTCAATTATATCCACAACGTTTTACATTTGAGTCAATTATACCCCAACCCAGCATTTTATTTGGTTTTATGGTCCTTAAGTTTCCATTATTTAGAAATTCTTCATTCTCTTAAGATTTTTCTTTCACACGAGTCCCTAACTAATTACAGAACAATCCAAAATGTTTGTCATCTTTAACGAATTGGTCCCTGTAATTGAGAAACCTGAAAAATCTCTCCCCTCTATATTTCATAGTTCCGACAACCACACACAAACTTGCCGATGAGCCTCAAATAGAGAGAAATCGAGAAGAAATACCAATAGATCTAGCTCCCGGCATTAACACATAATCTGCAATGGCAATGTCGTCGTGGTCATTGAAATTGAGAAGTAAAGTAACTTCAAAACTCCTTTGGAGAGAGAGGCAAAATAGAGAAGATGAGTGCAAGAGACAGTTGTTAGGGAAGGAAAAGGGATGAGAACAACGTAATTTAGGGGATACCAGGAAGCTGAGGACGAAAAGGAGAAGGACCATGTCGATGGAAACGGGGACAGAGTGGACGACGACGACGATGAAGCGTGGTGGTGATGTTTAGGGGTAAAAGAATGAGGAATGCTAATGGCTTATAAGGATCTATTCGTTAAAGATAACAAATATTGTGGACTATTTTGTAATTATTTAGGGATTAGGGTATAATTAATTCAAATGTGAAATGTTGGAGGAATAATTGACAAAAAAAAGTTGGGGGTATAACTGAAAATGACTCCATACGTTGAAGATACCAACAGTACTTTTGCCAAGAAAAAAATTTCTTTCTTAGTTACAAATCGGAAATAATTTGACTAAAAATGATTTTTTTTTCTTTTTCCTCTTTATCTACTCATTTATTAAGACATATATGAAAGAAAAATGGTCAATCTCAACTATCCAATTTATAAATAAAGGCAAAAAACCTGACGACATCACATTTCGGGGACTAAAATTAAAAAAATGTGAAATTTTGAGGACCAAAACAGAACAAAAAATTGCTTTAGGACCAAAAAAAAATTTTCCGTATAGATTGAGAACTAAAATTGAGGTTTTAACCAATATATTAA
>QANZ01028940.1:0-54124 GCA_003254925.1 Chamaecrista fasciculata | reverse complement strand
TGACAAGAAAAAAAATAAAAACTATACACATTTCCTTTTGCGAAACTTGGCCGGCATGCGGCCGAAGATTATAAAAAGCATTGTGAGAAACAAATAATGGCCTGCAATTTTGTACTCAAGCATGGCGCTACGCATAGCTAACACCGTAATAATAAATTTCAATAAACATAGCGTGTAGTAAAAATAAGTTCGTTGTTTATAAGTAAAATCTACAAGAAAGTAACATTATCATTTTAATCAAGAAACCAGAACACATACGTAAGTTGTAAAAATTGCATCTACCCATATCAATGTATAGAGCTAGCAACCACACCCAATGCCCAAAAATTGGAGAAGATATAGACATGAAGCCTATGAAACGATGGCTGATTCTATTACTAATAGCAGCCATAGCAAATGCAAGCGAAGCTCAATCTCTTGAAGGCTGCCCCGAGAAATGTGGAGATGTCAATATTCCTTATCCATTTGGTGTCGGAGTACAACCTCGTACTGGTCACAATTGCTTCTTAGATGCATCATTTCAAGTCACCTGCGATGAAAACGGCACATTATTCACCGGAAACCTCCCAATTTCTGAGATATCACTCACAGGTTTTATAGACATGTCCTTGTTTGTCTCTCAAGATTGTTACAATGAATCAGGACAAACAAAATCCAATAGTGTGATCCTCAATGCGGCTGCTTTCACCGTTTCTAGTACAGAAAACAAGTTCATAAGTATTGGTTGCGACACTTTCGCTAGATTCTATGCTCTTAGAGACGACAATAGCGATTATGTCACTGGCTGCTTAACAGAGTGTGACTCTGTTCCTGATGAACAAAATAGTAAAACGTGTTCTGGGGTTGGGTGTTGTGAGGTTGATGTTCCTTTAGGCATGAGGAATATCAATTTTACTGCATTTAGCTTCGAAAAGCATACCAAAGTTTTGAGCTTTAATAACTGCAGCTATGCTTTTGTTGCTAGAAAAGGGTGGTTCAATTTCTCTATTGATTATCTCACCAATTTACCTTACCAGATGACTCCCCTTGTCGTAGATTGGGCGATTTCTGACGTTAATTGTCAAAATGCTTCGACTAAATCTGACTACGCCTGCACTTCAAACTCCTATTGTGTTGACTCTGTTAATGGGTATGGGTATAATTGCATATGCAAACCCGGTTTTGAAGGAAATCCATACCATCCCCATGGCTGCCAAGGTTAATTAAGAGAATTTGATTACTTTTCTTTCTTTTTTTTAATTCCTAAATAGAATTAGAATTAGCTCATGCCTTGTATGAATAAACTGAACCTGCAGACATAAACGAGTGTCAAGTAAACACCCATAATTGCATAAGTAAAGAGAATTGTCGCAACACAATTGGGTCTTTTCAATGTTTCTGCCCACCCGGATATTCTGGGAATGGAACCTTGGCAGAAAGATGCCAACCGCCATTGCCTAAAACTCATCTAACTGGGGTTCTCAGTGGTAAGGATTAAAGTACAATATAATTTTCTTTTATTAGTATTGTTCCTTCTTTGTTTCCTATATTATTCATTCTCTAATTTTTTTTTCCTTGTGTTGCCGTTTAGTATATATCTGCTTTAATTTTGCATATGTATATACTATACAGCTACTAGTGCAGGGTTTGTAGCTCTGTTTGTGGGTTTGTCATGGCTATACTTGGTGTACCAGAAGAGGAAGCTCATCAAATTAAAGCACAAATTCTTTCAACAGAATGGTGGCTTCATTTTGCGACAAAAGCTCTCTGTACAAGAACGTTCCTCCTCCCAAACAGCTAAAATTTTTACAACAGAGGAGTTGAAAAAGGCAACCAACAACTTCCATGAGAGCTTAATCATAGGAAAAGGAGGTTTTGGTACTGTTTATAAGGGATGTCTCTCAGACAATACAATAGTTGCAATCAAGAAGTCCAAGCTGGTGGATCAGACCCAAATTGAACAATTCATAAATGAAGTGGTTATACTCTCCCAAATAAACCATAGGAATGTGGTCAAACTCCTAGGGTGTTGTTTGGAAACTGAGGTTCCTCTCTAGGTTTATGAGTTCGTTAACAATGGCACCCTCTTCGATTACATTCACAACAAAAGCATGTCCTACAATATATGTTGGGAAACACGTTTAAGGATAGCATCAGAAGCAGCAGGAGCATTATCATATCTGCATTCTGCTGCATCCATACCCATAATCCACAGAGATGTAAAGACATCAAACATTCTTCTAGACGAGACATACACAGCCAAAGTGTCTGATTTTGGAGCTTCTAGATTGATTCCACTTGATCAAACAGAATTAGCCACAATGGTACAAGGAACTTTTGGATACCTTGACCCAGAATACATGCAGACAAACCAATTGACTGAGAAGAGCGATGTGTATAGTTTTGGAGTGGTACTTGTGGAGCTTCTCACAGGGAAAAAAGCACTTTCATTTGATAGGCCAGAAGAGGAAAGAAATCTTGCCATGCATTTCCTTTCTTTCTTGAATAGGGGTCGTTTGTCTGAAGTATTAGAAGTTGGGATAGAAAATGGTAAAAATAAGCAGGGGATTGAGGAAGTGGCAGTGCTAGCAGCAAAGTGTGTGAGAGTGAAAGGAGAGGAAAGACCAAGCATGAAGGAAGTGGCAATGGAGTTGGAGAGAATTAGGATGATGGGGATTAAGCATCCATGGATGAATGAAGAGATTAATTTGAAGGAAAGTGAAGCGTTGCTTATAGAAACATCAGATGCAATTGAGCATGGGGATAGCATCAACAGTCACAGAAACAATGGGTGGGATAGCATGACAATAACACATCATGTCTTAATGGATTTGGATGATGGAAGATGAATGCTGGTAATGGTGTGATGACTGATGACACTAGCAAATCACTACACTTTTTATTTGATTTTATTGTGCTATATTAATTGAAAATCAAATAATTATTTGTACATTATTTGTTGAGTAAATTATCAATTTAATTTGTGTATTTTGTTGGTATTGTTATTATTTTAGGTTTTTTTAAGAAGACTAAAGTTGTACAATGCGTAGAGTATTCATATATAGAGATTAATTTATGAAGAGTTATGAATTTTTAGAAATTAAATCAAATGTTTTAATAAATCAACAACTAAACTGATAATGATCATATTATTTAAAGATCAAAATATTAATTTACTGGTAATTTAAATGTAGCGCACTATATAATATATATATGTGTGTGTTTTTTGAGCCCCTCATTAATGACTTATGGAATCACTAGTTCAAGAGAAAATAAATTCAAATATTATGTAAAAATAATTAAAATATTTAAATTGCAATTTGCCTTGGATGTTTTTTTTTGGTAAATCAAAACAAAGGAAAAACAAAGTAAACAGGGCAAGCCCTCGTCACACTGTTTCCTACACTATTCTTAGCCATTTGCATTAGATGTTTTAACTTTTGGTATCTAGTAAAAAAAATTTAAATATTTAAATTTGGATACGGGAAAGATACTCATTAGAGATTAAGGGTTTGTTTGGATTGACGAGACCTCTTTCCTTTATTTGAAAACAAGGAGATTGAAAAAGAGAATGAGAGATTAGCTATTAATCCCTCTTCCTTTCTTTTTCTTCACAAATTACAAATACTTCAAATTGGAGTATTTTGAAGGAGGAGCTACTTCTCCAAACAAATGAGAGAGCTTCCCTCCTCTCCCTCTCCAAACTCTTCCCTTCCCTCCCCTTCTAATATTCCAACAAACCCTAAATAATTGAGTTCTTATAGTTAAAATAGCCAAAATAGTCAAATGGTCCGACTGCAAAAGAAAAGTCATATTCATATGTACATATAAAAAACACTTGATTTATTCTAACACAAAAATAAAGCTATGACTTTCTATTATTATGTTGTTTTTTTGCTAGATAAATTAAAGCTATGGCTTTATATAGTGCTATTTTCCCATGTCATAGCACTTTATTCAAATATGTGTGCACTGTTACCAATTTAATTTCTCGTTAATAAATCAATTTGACTTAATAATAAGTAGCCAAAAATTAAAAAAGAGTTAGCTATTAATATTGAAAATGATGGAGACATCGGACCTATATATACTAATTTAGTTTCATGTATATATCTATATATACATATATCATCAACGCCCACAAAAGCATTATATATCCCTCTTTGACTCTTTCAGATAAAAGATTCATTAGCCATGTGTAAAGTGAATAAAAATAAAAATCTCTCAAGAATATATTGTTGGAGTTGCTACCTAAAAACAAGAGAAACACTAAAACAAGATAAAGTTGTTAGTAAAACAAAATGCGTGGTCCTGGGCTGAGACACGGATATCTCGCTTTCTTTAAGGTAATTTCACGCCTCCCACGGGTTGATTTAGTCATATCACCCGGTGCAGTGGGTACACTGACGCGTCACCTCCAGGATACAACAGCCCAGTACTCGCCTGTTTAATCTATCACCTCTGCACTAAGATGATAGATAGCACTCTTACCCCCACACATTTTCCTCCATCCAAGTATACAAACATGTGTATCATATTATTTGTTTTTTCTATATATATCACTCATCTCATTCCAAGTTCTATATTTGTCCCTCACATGTATATCTTCCCAACAACAATTTATATACACACACATTAGCTTTGCAAGCCGTTGAATCCAATTACTCAAATTAATTTTGTCTTTAATAGTCTCATAAACTCTCAAACGGCCTCATGACAAAGCATTACATAGATTTTAATTACATTCATTTTTCTTAATTCCCATCAATACATCAACGGACACACACACCAACGGACACCTTTTCAATGGTTTCTCTCAATATAATTAAATCATCCTTAAAAGTAAATATATATGTGCAACGGTTTGTTTACCAATATTTAATATTTTTTAATAATATTCCAACATATATAAATATAAACACGAACTTCCCAACAAAGAAGAAAAAACTATTCAATAGAACTCAGCCGGCATGTGTGGAGGAGACAAAAAGCATAGTGAGAAACAAATAACGGCCTGCATATTTGTACACTAGCATGGCGCTAAAAGCATTAAGCATTGCATAAACCGTAATGCGTAGTCATAGCATTATAAAATTAAGTTCGTAAAACGTAAGGCGCCAGCTTTAATTTCCCTTGTTTGTCAGTGTCAATATACTAATACTACTTTCTTAAATGTACAATAAAATTAAACTATTGACTATACAAAGACGCAATGGGAAAAAATTACTCCACAATCTCTCTACTTTCTCTGCTTCTTTTACCAATCATGCAAGTGGCACTAACTAATCAATCTCTTCCTGGCTGCCCCAACAAATGTGGAGACGTTGATATTCCTTATCCATTTGGTCTATTGGATGTTCAATCTTCTACCGGCAAAAACTGCTTCTTAGAGAAAGAGTCCTTTGGGGTGTCTTGTGACCAAAACTCCAAGTTATGGCACACAAGCAACCAGATTTCAAGCATATCCCTACAAGGTCACATAGACATGTCCATGTATGTGTCCGAGGTTTGTTATGACAAGTCAGGAAGAATGGTAGCTGACGTGGCAGCCTACCTCACAACCCCTGCATTCACCATTTCAAGCAAAGAGAACAAGTTCATGAGTGTTGGCTGCGACACTTATGGTTACATCTTAGGTTCCCAAAACAATAGGAGTTATGCCACGGGATGCTTAACAAGATGTGACAGTGTTCCCAATGAGGAGAATGGTCACACGTGTTCTGGTGTTGGGTGTTGTCAGGTGGACATTCCTCAGGGGATGAGGAATATTAGTATTCTAGCTTTTAGCTTTGAGAGGCAACGACAAGTGTTTGATTTTAACAACTGTAGCTACGCTTTTGTGGCCAAAAGAGGATGGTTTAATTTCTCTGTTTCTCATCTCAAAAATCTTCCCTTTGAAAAGGCCCCACTTGTTGTTGATTGGGCTGTCTCAAATGTCACCTGTCAAACTGCTAAAACATCACCACACTATGCTTGTACTTCCAACACCATATGTGAAGATTCTGTTAATGGATATGGATACCTTTGCAGATGCAAACCCGGTTTTCAAGGAAACCCATATCTTCATGATGGTTGCCAAGGTCATTCCTTTTCCAACTTTTTTTTTTCTTTGATTATTAGTATTGAATGATAATATATAACAGCCTACTCTTTTTAATTTGTTTGGAGCTTGCAGACATAGATGAGTGTATGGAATCAACCCATACTTGCATTAGGAAAGATAATTGTGTAAACACTATTGGGTCATATGAATGTTATTGCCCACGTGGCTACTCTGGGAATGGACAGAAAGAAGGAGGATGTCTCCCACCAGTTTGGCACAATCCTATTGCAAAGGTTCTTATTGGTAAGCTTATACAATAAGTCTGATTTTTTTTTTTTAATTTGATACATGATATACAATAAGTCAATTTTATTTGAACATTTGGCTTCTTTGATATATAGGAGCAAGTGTAGGCTCGGCAGTTGTGTTTATGAGTGTGTCCTGGGTGTACTTGGCATACCAGAAGAGGAAGATGATCAAATCAAAGGACAAATTCTTTCAGAAAAATGGTGGATACATTTTGCAGCAACAACTCTCTTTGAAACAAGGTTCCTCCCTCTCAGCCAAAATATTCACTGCTCAGGAATTGAAGAGGGCTACTAACAATTACCATGACAGCTTGATCATTGGCACAGGAGGTTTTGGTACTGTTTATAAGGGATTTCTCTCAGACAACAGAATTGTAGCAATCAAGAAATCAAAATTGGTGGATCAGAGCCAAATTGAGCAATTCATTAATGAGGTGATTATATTATCTCAAATAAATCATAGGAATGTAGTGAAACTCCTAGGGTGTTGTCTAGAAACAGAGGTTCCACTATTGGTTTATGAGTTTGTTAATAATGGTACCCTCTTTGATTACATACATAACAAAAGCTGGGCTTGTGAGATCACTTGGGAAACGCGTTTAAGGATAGCAACAGAGGTAGCAGGAGCACTATCGTATCTTCATTCTGCTGCATCCATACCCATAATCCATAGAGATGTTAAGACATCAAACATTCTTCTAGATGAGACATACACAGCCAAAGTGTCTGATTTTGGAGCTTCCAGATTGGTCCCACTTGATCAAACAGAAATAGCCACAATGGTACAAGGTACTTTTGGATACTTGGACCCAGAATACATGCAAACAAGCCAACTCACTGAGAAGAGTGATGTGTATAGCTTTGGAGTGGTACTTGTGGAGCTTATTACAGGGAAGAAAGCACTTTCATTTGATAGGCCAGAAGAGGAAAGGAGCCTAGCAATGCACTTTCTTTGTTGCTTGAATGAGGGTCGCTTGTTTGAAGTGGTTGAAGGAAGCATGGTGAAGGATGATAATAAGAAGAAGATGGAGGAAGTGGGTGTGCTTGCAGCAAAGTGCTTGAGGCTTAGAGGAGAAGAGAGACCAAGCATGAAGGAAGTGGCTATGGAGTTAGAGAGAATAATGAGGGTAGGGAAGCATCTATGGGTCAAGAATGACCTTAATTTGGAGGAATCTCAAGCATTGCTTCATGAGACGTTTGATTTTCTTGAGCATATTGATACTCGGTGGGATAGCATTTTAGATAATGTGTTAATTGACTTTGACGACGGAAGATGATTACTTACTCCAACTCACTACCAAAATTTTTTTTTGTCTGGCTTTATCTTTTGAAAATATAATTCTTTGTCTATTTTTCATGTATATTTATGTTACACTTTCATTTGAATAGTAATTGGGCAAAACACTCTTGTGTGTCCCTAACGTTTGTGGTGATTTTCAGTTATGTCTTTAACGTTTCATTTGTGTCAGTTGTGCCTCCAATGTGAAACGTTAGTTTCAATTATGTCCCCAATTTCAATCATCCACAAAAAAAAACACCATTTTCGCATGATTTGAGCTTAATTTTGATCAGATTTCATGAGTTTTAATTTTCGGACATCACAAACTTGATTTCTTGGATCAATTTCAAAGATTAAGCTCAAAATAGCCCCAAATCCGAAGAAAATCGTACCCGATGAACCCCAAAAAGGACTAAAACGAAATGCAGCAAAACAAAGCTTTTTTCTCAAAATTTCCATGTGCAAAATGATCCTTAGGAGCTAAAAATGAGTACCCATAAACTCATTTATCAAAACAAACTGAAATGAACATGGATTGAAGCTCAAAAGTTCTGAAAAATGGTACACTAATGAGGGTGGGGACATAATTGAAACTAACGTTTCACCTTAGGAGCACAATTGATACAAATGAAACGTTAAGGGCAAAGATGAAAATCACCGCAATCCTCAGAAGGACACAAAGATGAAATCACCGCGAAGGTTGTTTTGCCATAGTAATTGTATATGACTAGTTGGATTCCAAATTTGCCTCTACGAAAGAAAACCATAATCAAGAGTCTGAGGTGTCGATGCTTGATGAGTTGCTTGTTCGTCCATTACCGAATATTACAATGACTTACTTGACTCCGTCTTTCCCTCACACCTCATCGTTAGAGACTTTTATTGTTAAAGCTCCACTCTTTTGTGACCTGTTAAAATGTAAAAGTTAATTAAAAGTTTAAAACCATCTAGATGTGGACAATAAATAAATAAATACTCTTCTTGTCAAAATTTAAATACTTTTTATTATCTTAAATACAAATCAATCTGAGCCAATTAGATACTTATACGAGTCGATATGGGCCTTCAGGTTGGGCTAACTAGACAGAAGTGGTCCAAAATGTAATTAGTATATACATAAATTTAAACTTTTTTTGTAATGAGAGTGTCGGCCGTGTGGTTTAGTGGATTTAATCCAATGTAATATTCAAAATTTCAAACTTTACAACTAAATAAATTAATAAAATATCAAAACAAGTGAGAACATCTGAAAAACATCCTGCAGTCACATTGACATCATATCCATTAGTTACATTATCATTTCTCTGTAACGGTGTTGTCCAATTAAAAACTGACTTGGTCCCCTAACCTTCCGTTTGAATGAGCACGCACGCTATCTTAAATTAATCTAAAACTATATTTTAAAAAAATTGAACTTGTCAATTAACTAGACGGCCTAAATTAAAAAATTGAGTTTACCTACGCGAAATCAACTTATATAAAGAGATGTTGCTGAGGCTAATTCCATTAACTAATTAGCAGGCATTAAAAACTGGAGACATTATTATGGGACTCATAATTAAGCTATGGCTGATTCTGTCAGCAGCCATAACAGCAAATGTATCTGAAGCTCAATCCCTTACAGGGTGTCCCGAAAAATGTGGAGATACTGATATTCCTTATCCATTTGGTGTGGGTGTACGACCTGGTACTTCTCAAAACTGCTTCTTGAAGGAATCTTTTAATGTCACTTGTCAGAATTCCACCTTATTCACTGGAAACCTCCCTGTTTCAAGCATATCCCTTCAACAAGGTTATATGGACATGTCCATGTATGTCTCTCGAGATTGTTTCAACAAATCAGGAGGAGAGATAGAACATCGTGCATCTATTCTTAAAACTGCTGGTTTCACTATCTCTAGCACAGCCAACAAGTTCATTAGTGTTGGTTGTGACACTTACTCCAATTTGAATAGTTTTCAGAACAATCGTACTTCTGTCACAGGTTGCATAACACGATGTGACACAATTCCTAACGAGGAGAATAGTCAAAGTTGTAATGGGATTGGGTGTTGCCAGGTGGATGTTCCTCTTGGAATGAGGAATGTCACTTATATAGCTTATAGCTTCAACAAGCATCAAAAAGTTTTTGACTTTAACAACTGTAGCTATGCTTTTGTTGCTAAACAAGGATGGTTTAATTTCTCCCTTGATTATCTCAGCTATTTACCCTATGATAAGGTTCCTCTCGTAGTTGATTGGACTGTTTCAAATGGATCTTGTGAAGTTGCTTCAACTAGATCGGATTATGCCTGCACCTCTAATACTTATTGTGTAGACTCAAAAGATGGGTTTGGGTATAATTGTAAATGCAAATCCGGGTTTGATGGAAACCCATACCATCCTGATGGATGCCATGGTAATTATATTCTACCTTCCAATATTCCTTTTCTAACACAATAATTTAATTTAATTACTTTCTTCCTTTTCTTTTTTGTAATGGAGTTGGCTTATATATACCTTGTTTGTATTATGAAATGAACTTGCAGATATAGACGAATGTGAGGAATCCACAGATAATTGCACGAGTAAAGAAAATTGTCGAAACACGATTGGATCTTTTGAATGCTTCTGTCCACCGGGCTACTCTGGGAATGGAACCTCGGCCGCAAGATGCCAGGCACCTTTGACAAAAAATCCACTTGCAATCATTCTCATTGGTAAGGGATTTCTAAATTATAATTAAACATATATTGCTATTTGTATTGGTACTTGTGTGTTTGTTAAATCTATTTTGGTATCTTAAAGTATGAGGTCAATTGTGTTCCAGAATTTTTTTTTTAAATCATTTATACCTCTAATTTTTTATATCAATTGTACTCCAATTTAGGAGTATAATTGACAAAAAAAAAAATTAGGAGTACAACCGAAAACAATGTCATATTTTTAAGGTATAAGTGACTTAAAATAAAATTTTACGATAAAATTAAAATTAACCCTATACTTTAAGATTATACTTTTGATCAATATCTCCAAGATGATCATATATATATACGTGGTCCACTAAATTGCTCTGTCCTCTTTTGTGTATTTATAGGTGTAAGTGCAGGGTTGGTAGCTCTGTTTGTTGGTTTGTCATGGCTTTACTTGGTGTACCAAAAGAGGAAGCTCATCAAATTAAAGCACAAATTTTTTCGGCAAAATGGTGGCTTCTTTTTACAACAACAACTCTCTGTAAAAGAAGGTTCCTCCCAAACGGCTAAGATTTTTACAGCAGAGGAGTTGAAAAAGGCTACCAACAACTACCATGAGAGCTTAATCATAGGAAAAGGAGGTTTTGGTACTGTTTATAAAGGTTGTCTCACAGACAACACAGTCGTTGCAATCAAGAAGTCCAAGCTGGTGGATCAGACCCAAATTGAGCAATTCATAAACGAGGTGGTTATACTCTCCCAAATTAATCATAGAAATGTGGTCAAACTCCTAGGCTGTTGTTTGGAAACTGAGGTTCCTCTCTTGGTTTATGAGTTTGTTAACAATGGCACTCTCTTCGATTATATTCACAACAAAAGCAATGTCTCCAAAGCATCTTGGGATTCACGTTTAAGGATAGCAGCAGAAGCAGCGGCAGCATTAGCATATCTTCACTCTGCTGCATCCATACCCATAATCCACAGAGATGTGAAGACATCAAACATTCTTCTAGATGAGACATACACTGCCAAAGTTTCTGACTTTGGAGCTTCCAGATTGGTTCCACTTGATCAAACAGAATTAGCCACAATGGTACAAGGAACATTAGGATACCTGGACCCAGAATACATGCAAACAAACCAACTTACTGAGAAGAGTGATGTGTATAGTTTTGGGGTGGTGCTTGTGGAGCTGCTCACAGGGAAAAAAGCACTTTCATTTGATAGACCAGAAGAGGAAAGAAATCTTGCAATGCACTTCCTTTCTTACTTGAATAGGGGTCGTTTGTATGAAGTTGTTGAAGTGGGTATAGTGAATGAGGAGAATAAGCAGAAGATGGAGGAAGTGGCAATGCTTGCAGCAAGGTGTATGAGAGTGAAAGGAGAGGAGAGACCAAGCATGAAGGAAGTGGCAATGGAGTTAGAGAGAATTAGGATGAAGGGGAAGCATCCATGGGTGAACGAAAACCTTAATTTGGAGGAAACTCGAGCATTACTTCTTGACATGTCTGCTTTTACTGAAAATGGAGATAGCATTGTTCACAGAACCAATGGTTGGGATAGCATCACAGATTATAAGCTAATTAACTTGGATGATGGAAGATGATGATTACTGAGAATATAAATATCCTATTGGATTTCTGTTTCATTTTTTGGCTACAATTTGTGCTGCAATTTTTATTAGCAGATACATACATTACTTTATCAGATATATATGTCATGATAATAGGATTGTGCTTGTTACATAAATCCAGATGCCCAAACGTCTAGAATCTTTGTTAGCTGTATATTTAAATAAAACATTGACCTTCTCAAAGTTTAAATAAAACAAGTAACATTTGTACAATATACACGCGGTATACTTTCATAAATGTATTAATTATTAGTGAAAAAACAGTATCATTCAAAAGATTTGTACTTTTTTTTTTTTTTTNTTTGTTTTTTTTTTTTTTTTTTTCCAGAGACAGGAATGAACAAAATACCTAACGCGAGTGTTAGTCCTTATTCCTATATAACATATTTAAATAGTCTCACACACACACTCACTTCCCACGGATATGGGATTTGGAACCATCACAAGGGCATGCTCCAAAAGATTTGTACTACTATATTACTTTTGTTGTTAAAAAATTATTGTGTAATCAATTTAATTAACTTTGATTTTTTTCCTCTTAAACCTTATTTTGGTCCCTCAAGTATTGACTTTTTCTCAATTTGTTCCTCTTTAAATTTCTTTTCTTAATTTGATCCCTCACAAATATTTATGTTATTAAAACTAGTCTATCCATTTAATTTTAACGGAAGTAGTAATGTGACACTGGAAAATGATGATATGTAGTCAAGTTAAACGATGATGGAGGGGCTAACTTTGTGTCAACATTTAATAGTGTCACAACACTAATTTTGTTAAAAATTGGATTGAGAGATTAACATTGATACCAGAAACACTTGTGAGGGACCGAACTGAGAAAGAAAATTTAGGGAGGTCCAATTTGAGAAAAAGATAATAAGTGAGGACCAAAATAAAGTTTTAGTCTTTTGTTATCAACTTATCATTATACTCTTTCATGATTGGGATTAAACCTAAAATGATGGGCTTCTTCAAATATTATGACTTAACTATTTTCAATTTTGAAATATTAAATTGTTGCCGAAAGAAAAAAACATTTTTCTTACAATCATGCTGTTGACGAATGTTGTGCGGAGTAAAAGTCAATTGTTTCTGGGCTTCTGGCTGAGCAAGTTCGAGTGGGCGACTTGGTCAAAGTCTTCGCATTTGTCTTCTTTTACGTGGGTTTCTCGTGCCAACTAATGAAAAGTCCTACTCCGAGGATGCACTATCAGATTAATTAGGTCATATATATCTATATATATATATTAGAGGCTTTGCGTGTCTTAACGGGCACGCAAATATGTATATAAAATAAATAAGGAACTAAATCATTAACTCAGTAAAAAAGAAGGGATCAAATAATAATTTTTCTTTTATTATTAATTTTGTACTATAATTTTAAAATGTGAACGACCAGTGATACATCACTATTTGGGCGTACGCCTAAACGGCCCTCGCACCGGGCCTCTTCTCCCCCGGCACCTCCAGAGGCGCCCTCGAGCCAGTCGGGCGCCCTAAGCACGATTAGGGGCGGCCGTGACCCATCCTGGGTCTTGGCGCGCGTCCCCCAAATGACACGTGGCCATCCACGACTACCTCGCTCCGCAATCCACGCTACGGGGGATCGTGGGCCACTGACTTGCTCATACCCACGATCTCCAGCTTCTAGGCGCCCGCCTAGCGACACAACACGCAATCACCCACGATTGCCTTGCTCCGCAAATCTCGGTCTCCACCATCTTCGCTGGTGGAGATCGTGTCCAGTTACGTGGTCCGCCCCGTGCGCTGACCACCTCTCTCCCCCCTGCTCTATAAATAGAGCCCATCTCAGCAGTTCAAGGTTAGCTACTTCTTACACTCTGAAATTCTCTTACTCTCTGATTACTCTCTTATTAACTTGAGCGTCGGAGTACACTTCGCAGGGCCCCCCCTGTGAAGCTCTTGCAGGTTCTTGCTCAACACTTGGCTCTTGCAGCCCATCCCGGTGAACTAGGTAAGTGCTAGCCATTTTCCAGTTTATCATTGGCGCCGTCTGTGGGGACCCTTTCTCCTCACCTGCTGAACTTTACGAGCTCTTACGCTCGTCCTCTATTGCTTTTTCTTTACAAAAGCTAACTCACCAACGTTTACCTTGTTGAACTAGGTGATCTCTACTTTTCTATGGCTCATAACGACTCCCCTCGCGATCCGCTCTTGGACGAACCCTCTGATTCCCAGGAGCACGCCACTGGCTCCCAGGAAGATCAGGAGCAAGAGGAACATCGAGAAGAGGGAGCGCCCTCTCGGGTTGCACCACCAACCGATATGGGCGCGACGGGCCAGACTTTCCAGGCCATGGACATTATGGCAGTCTTCCGTAGCATGATGAGGGAGCAGACAGAATCCCTACGCCGTGAATTCCAGAGCCTCTCTGTTCACAGCACGCCTCAGGGGTCGAATCCCGGCCGCCGTAACACCACGGCTGCCTCGGCCCAAGAAACCGCACCTGCTGCTGGTCTCGAAGACGAGCCGGGCACCTTCATCCCCCAGAAGGGACCGTTCGCCGTATCCATCCAGCGCGATATCGTACCTCAGGGCTTCAAGATGCCCGTGAAGATGGTACCCTATGAGCCAACTGCAGACCCAAATCTGCACTTGAAGGCGTTCCATGCAAACGTCCAACTGGCCTCACTCACTGAAGGGAAGAAGTGCAAGCTCTTTCCTACCACTCTTGGTCCAGAGGGACTTCACTGGTACGCCCGCCTACCAGATTACTCCATCCACAACTTCGACGAGCTGGAGGCCGCCTTCCTAAAGCGTTTCGCCACCAGTATCGTGTACAAGAAACCATCCACGATCATGGCGGACCTTATTCAGGGCTCCAGCGAGAGCCTCCGGGATTTCCTTAAGCGCTTCTCCGAGCGCTGCCACGAGGTGGAGGACTTAGAGGACAGCGTGGCCATCCACGCTTTCAAGCAGGGCTTACGCCCGGGCAACGTATCTAACGAGTTGGCGCTCGCCAACCCCAAAACCCTGGACGCGCTGCTGAAACAGGTTCGGGATTTTATTCTTAAGGAGGATAACCAGGTTGCCTCCAAAAGTCGCTTCAGCAAGTTGAAGGATATGCAGAACGCCAAGACAAGCACCCGGACTCAGCCCGCCAATGGGAATGGCAATGGAAGGTGGAAGAGGCACGACCGCTCTTCCAACTCGTCCCCAGGGGCCCAGCGCACGCCCTTCACGGGCAAGTTCCCGACATACCACATCCTGACCGTCTCCAGGTCAGAGATCCTGCGCGCCTGCGAATCCCTTGAGTTCTTTCCGGTGGCCCGACCACTTCCGGTAAAGACCGGTCGCCCTCGCGACACAAGCAAACATTGCCGTTATCACAACGGCTATGGCCACACTACAGACGAGTGCATCTCTCTGAAAGATGCAATCGAACAGCTAATCCGAGACGGCCACCTGGCCGAGTACAAGCAGAAGAAGCGCCCGGAGTCTGATGGGGACGCCTCCCATCAGAAGAACAGGAAGGTCGCTGAGGGCGGAAGTGGCGGCTCGAAGCATTCTGAGGCACCCGTCCGCAACGTCGTGAACACCATCTCTGGGGGAATACACATGCACAAGACCCCCCACAATCGAAAACAAATCATGCGCTCCATCATGTGCATGCATTATACGAGCGTCAAACGCTCACACGAAAACATCCACGCGCCTATCACTTTCACCCACGACGAGCTCAAGCCCGTGGAATATGACGAGCCCATGGTTATAACGGCGCGCATAGGCGAGATCGACGTACGGCGCGTGCTGGTACATCAGGGATCCTCCTCAGACATCCTCTACTTTCACGCCTTCGAGCACCTGGGCATCCCGCTGAGCGCCCTGAAGCCTTTCAACGAGCCTCTGATTGGCTTCGCTGGGACAAGGACGCCCGCTGAAGGGGTTCTCGAAACCAAGCTCACCCTCGAGGGTGATGGCAACCCGCCTAGGATGGCAGCTACGTACGCCAGTTTCATCGTTGTAGCCGCTCCTTCAGCATACAACGCAATCCTCGGGCGCTCCAGTCTCAACGCTTTCAGAGCAGTGATCTCCACTGCCCACCTACTCATGAAATTCCCTACACGTTGGGGAACTGCGAGTATAAGGGGAGATCAACTCGAAGGTCGCCGCTGCTATGCCACAAGCCTGGCTCGCGTGATGATCGATCCCGGGTATCAGACCCGCCGACTAATGGAAGGGGTTCCAGACTCCCCTCCCCCGGAGCCCGCCGGGGAGGACACAGACATGGGCACGTCAGAGATCACAGACCTCCGCGACGAGGTATACCACATCAGTGGCTGACGCTCCTTCACTTAGCAACTACTTCTAGTGGGTGGATTAGCCGCCCGGCCTTAAGATTAGTTGTTTTTCATTTTCATGTCTATGTTTATTTCCCTTTCCTACAAAATGCTTAAGGCCCCCCTTATGTCATTCTAATTGTACGCTCCGACCTACACATGGCGGACGCCCATTTTATCAGATTAATGAAATCATTTATTCAATGAACTCATTTTCCACTACATCTCTTTACTTATACGCATTTTATCTGTCGTACTAGGTCGAGGGCGCACGCCCCAAACCTTCGGACACACTCGTCCAAATTCACTTCCCCGGGCACCCGGAGAGAACAGTGAGCATCTCTGCGGATTTACCCGCTCAAGAACAAGCCAGGCTATCTGACTTTCTGCTCGCCAACGGCGACATTTTTGCGTGGTCTGCGTCGGACATGCCCGGCGTCGACCCCCAGTTGGTCATGCACTCTCTCGATGTTGATGACCGCCCGGGAATCTTTCAGAAGAAACGCGTCCTGGGGCTAGAGCGGCAGCTTGCCGCCAAAGAAGAAGTGAACAAATTGCTGGCGGCCGGGTTCATTCGGGAAACCAAGTACCCCACCTGGCTGTCCAACGTCGTCCTTGTCCCCAAGCCCAACGGCAAATGGCGGATGTGTGTGGACTTCACAGACCTTAACAAGGCGACCCCCAAGGACCTTCACCCACTCCCCAGCATCGATAAGTTGGTGGACAACACCTGTGGGTACGCCACCTTGAGCTTCCTTGATGCTTTTTCGGGATACAATCAGATCAAGATGAATCCCAAGGACGTCGACAAGACGGCCTTTATCACTGAACAGGGCATCTACTGTTACAACGTCATGCCCTTCGGCCTGAAGAACGCGGGCGCCACGTACCAACGTATGATGGACAGGTTCTTCCAAGACAACATCGGGAAAAACATCGAGGTCTACGTTGACGACATGGTCGTCAAGACGAAGGCTGGTGGCGACCACCTCGTTGACCTACAGGAGATCTTCCAGATCCTCCGCCACTACCGATTGAGGCTCAACCCCGCCAAGTGCGCTTTCGGGGTCGCCGGGGGCAAGTTCTTAGGCTTCATGATCTCCCAACGTGGGATAGAGGCCAACCCGGACCAGTGCCAGGCCATCATTGACATGGCGTCCCCAAAGACGTTAAAGGAGGTACAACGCCTCAACGGGCGCATAGCGGCGCTCCACCGCTTCTTGGCAAGATCGGGCGACCGGTGCTTACCCTTCTTTAAAACTCTTAAAGGAGGGAAGAACTTCACATGGACGGCTGAATGTGAAGAGGCGTTCCAGCAATTGAAGGCGTACCTGAGCAGGCCGCCTATCCTCACCACCCCTTTGCCCGGCAAGCCTATCTACGTTTACTTGGCTGCAACCGATGTGGCAGTCAGCTCCGTCCTGATCATCGAGGAAAAGGATGAGCAGCGCCCCATTTACTTTTCAAGCAAAGTCCTCACGGGCGCCGAGACACGATATCACCTACTCGAAAAGCTCGTGTACGCCCTCCTTGTTTCCACAAGGAAGCTGCGACCATATTACCAACAGTACGTGATCATCGTCCGCACCGACCGCCCTATGAGGCAGATCATTCACCAGCCCGACATCGCGGGCCGCCTGGTCAATTGGTCGATTGAGCTCTCCGAATTCGGCCTGACCTTCGAACCACGACGCGCCATCAAAGGCCAGGCTTTGGCTGACTTTGTCGCAGAGATGACGCCCGCCAATCCTACCCCCATCGTGTGGAACCTCTACATCGATGGGGCCTCATCCGCCAAGCTCCGTGGCGCGGGCGTGATTGTTGAATCCCCTGATGGTTACAGTATCGAGCAGGCCATCGACATACGCTTCCCGGCCACGAACAATCAGGCCGAATACGAGGCGCTCATCGCAGCCCTCGAGCTTGCCGTGGGCATGGGCGCCCAGGACATCCACGTCTATAGTGACTCCCAACTGGTGGTTGGTCACATGAAGGGAGACTTCGAGGCCAAGGAGCCCACCATCCTCAAGTACGTGGAAAAAGCCAAGTACATCCTTCGCCATCATATCCGGGCCGCCCAGTTCTCACACATCTTGCGTTCTAAGAACACTAGAGCGGACGCCTTAGCCAAACTGGCTTCTAAGCCAGATGCTCGGAGTCGCTCCTCTATCATCCGCACCACCTTAGAGCGCCCATCAATCGAGGGCCCCATGGTCCTTGCTATCTCAACAACGGCTGATTGGCGAACGCCCATCATGTCCTACATCCGGGATGGCACCCTCCCGGCAGACAGAAACGAGGCTCGAAAGGTGGTGCGCCGGGCTGCGCACTACT
Source organism: Chamaecrista fasciculata (assembly GCA_003254925.1). Taxonomy (NCBI): domain Eukaryota; kingdom Viridiplantae; phylum Streptophyta; class Magnoliopsida; order Fabales; family Fabaceae; genus Chamaecrista; species Chamaecrista fasciculata. Next base: position 35,578 of record QANZ01028940.1, on the reverse strand, counting down.
TCCTCTGGGGGAATGATCTTTATCGACGAGGTCACTCCATGCCCTGCCTCAGATGCGTAGGGCCAAACGACGCCCGCCTCATTCTCGAGGAGCTCCACGAAGGGCTCTGCGGTTCACACCAAGCGGCGCCCGCACTCAAGCGCAAAGTGCTTATCTCGGGGTACTACTGGCCCACGATTATACGGGACGCCACAGCACTGGTAAAAACCTGCCATAAATGCCAAGAGCACGCTAACCGCATCCACATTCCGGGTGAAGACATGCGCCCAATGGAATCCCCTTGGCCCTTTGACGTTTGGGGGATCGACATCCTCGGGCCATTCCCGACCGCCACAGGCCAGCGCCGGTTCCTCATCGTCGCGATCGACCTTTTCACAAAGTGGATCGAGGCTGAACCGGTAAAATCGATCAGCTCTGCCCAGATGAAAACATTTGTCTTGCAGAACATACTGTCACGTTTTGGCGTCCCGCAGCGCATCATCAGCGACAACGGCCGCCAATTCATCAGCGAATCCTTCCGCGATTTCTGCGCACAGTATGACATCTCCCTCGGTAACACTTCAGTCGAGCATCCCTCGACCAACGGCCAAACCGAGCTCGCCAACCGCATCATTTTAAATGGGCTGAAGCGCAGACTCGACAACGCCAAAGGCCGTTGGGCGGACGAACTCCCAACCGTCCTCTGGTCTTACCGTATCACCCCTCAAGAATCCACAGGCGAGGCACCTTACACCCTCACGTACGGGTCGCCCGCCATGATTCCAGCTGAGACCGCCTTTCTCTCCGACAGGGTCTTATACTACAATGAGGAGGCAAACCGAGGTTGTCGAGCAATAGCTCTAGACGAACTTGAGGAGGTGCGCGAAATCGCCAGCATCCGCCAGGCCGCCTACAAAGAGCGCATGGCCAAGTACTTCAATAAAAGGGTCAAACACCGATCCTTTGACGTTGGCGACCTCGTTCTTCGCGATGTGGCCAACGACCGCCTGAACCGCTCGCACGGCAAGCTCCATCCCAACTGGGAAGGACCATACCGGGTCACCAGAGTTATCCCTGGTGGCGCGTACGTACTCTCTACTTTGGACGGCCGCCGCCTGCCAAATACATGGAATGTCGCGAGCCTCAGAAAGTATCTCGACCGCACGGTCAACAATATCACACTCCGATTTCATTAATGTATTTTCACATTTATGTAATCTCTTGTACGCTTTTACGTGTTGCAATTACTTACTTTATGTAACGACCGCCAATATATTTCATCAATATTACTATGGCATTCTCTTGAATTTATTCGATTCATTTACATTCGCGTTTGTTTCAATTACTCTCGCTTAGGCACAGCCTAACTCACAACGTCTCACTACACGTAATTTCGCTCCAAAGAAGAGCTCGAAGGCTGGAGGGACGCCTCCATACGCTTTCTTTCTGGCGCTCCGCGCGCCCATGAGCCGAGAAGTTGCTCATACGCCATGCTGGTCCCTTACCTCTTGGCTGGCTAGCCCAAAAGTCCGATCGCCAACTCAGTTGGGCGGACACACACCCACATACATACACTTGCGCAAATATCAAACACAACAGATATGAAATAACAGCAGTTATAATTATCGAAGCAAAAATAATTGGCCTTATGGCCTGCATTAATCAAGGCCAGACTGGCCACCAAATCTGTTTAAAGGGGCACATACGCCCCATACAAATCCACAATATAAAAAAAAAAAAAGAGGGCACACACGCCCAGAAAAATTCAGAACGGGGAACACCCCCGAGATTACAAGTACAGGATGACCTAGTCATCCAGAATCACTGGCCCATCACCCGGAGCGTGCTCGCCGCTGCCCTCCGCGCCACCACTGTCCGGGACGATCAACATTTGCTCGGTGTCCGGCTCATTGCCCGCGGTGCTCTGGACGTCCGCCGGGGGCACATAACCTTCATCCCCTGGTCTGAGAGGGGACCGCCCTTCCTGAACCTCCAGCGCGTGGATGGTCCAATCTTCCGGCAGATCAGGCATCGGCGTCCCGGGCTCATCATCATCCGCGCGCATCCGAATCTCCTCCCCGCCTCGTCCATCGGGCAACAACTCAAAGGTATAGTCGATGCCCGCCTCGTTCTGCCCCGGGTTCAAGAAGCTCAACTGCTTCCGGCAGTTCTCGAACCCCCGTGACGTGGCTTGGAGGTAAAACCAATACCACTGGCGGCGTTCGTCTCGGCGCGCGCGCTCTAATCTCTGGGCCTCCCCCGCCCGGTACGCCTCCAGCTCTGTTTTGGCGGCCGCAGCCTCCCCTCGCTGCACACCCGCCTCCTCCTCCGCCTTCTTCCTCCTCTCCCTCTCCTTCTTCTTCTCCTCCTCAAGCTTCTTCACCTGGGCCCGCCCGGCCTGAGCTTTCTCCTGTGCCTTATCCTTGGCAGCTTCCAGTGCTTTTAGCTGCTCAGCCCTGCCAGCCGCTCTGGCCTCCTCCCTCAAGCGGGCTACCTCCTTGGCCAAATTGTGCGACAGCGTCTGCGCCGCGTGACTCGCCACAGACGCCATCACGCCGTACGCCGCTGCATAATCCGCTGGCGGGCGCTTGTAGGCATCGGCTACCATGGTGTCATGCCACTCATAGGTGCCGTTGGAATAGAGGGATTGGACAGAGGCAATTCCAGAAAACCGCCCGCTGAATGGTCGCGCCGGCAGATAGGGGAACTCAGCTTCCCCATTCTCATTCACTCGTCGGGCGTCCGGCATCTGCATCCTCGGGTTGCTCGGACCATCGCCATCTGGATGGCTCACCTTGATGAACCGATCCAACTCTTCATCGTCCCAGTGGATGAAAAACCCGGGATCCGCTGCGCTAGCAACGCGCGCCCTCTTCGCCGGCGGCTCCTCCCTCTCAGCTGGACCCTTCCCCCTCCCGTCCGGCCTCCTCCTCTCTGACGGTCCCCCCGCCTGCCTCATTCCACCAGGTGCCAACACTGGTGGTCCGGCTCTCCTCCTCGATGGGCTCGCTGACGCCTGCCCCACGCCCCCGGAAGCCGAGGGAGCGCGCGACGAAGGGCCCGAACCCCTTGGCCTCCCGCCTGGCGCGATTGGTGGCGCCCTCATCCCGCCTGGAGCCCTTCCTTGAGCCCTTCCTGGCTCCCCGCTCCTCTCCGCCCGGCCAACCGCGGCCGAGCTCCCGGCGCCCTGGACATCAGACCTCCTTTGCGCCTCTTTCATTGCTGGAAACCAATAACACACTCGTTAGACGCAGCCCAAACAACCAAATCATACATAAGAAAGGAAAGCAAATGTTAGTCAAAATATTACATGTCTGTTCATAATTTTTGTAAAACGAGGTTAGCAGCCTATCCGTCCGTCGCTCCTCCTCGCTCAGATGCCCTCTCTTAATAGGGCTACTCCCCGTGATGGCGTCCGACCACGCCACCAGAAACAACGGGCGGTCATCCTCCTCTCTCACCCACCACGGGCGCTCCACATCATTGTGCACTAAGGGGAAGTATCTGTCTTTCCAGTTCTTCCAGTTACTTATACTGGCCGGAAACCCAAGTAGAGCACCCCCCTTCCTCTGGATGTTCACCCGCCCGTTGTCCCCCGCCTTCACGGAAAACCAATACAAAAATAACTTCACAGTGAGCTCCCTGCCCACCGTCCACGCAGCGTACTGCAAGAATTTCAAACTCCTCCAGGCGTTCGCCGCCAACTGCGCTGGACAACAGTTGAGATGATTGAGCACCTCCATCTCAAACTCCGTAAACGGCATGTCGGAATCACACTCCCGCAACAGGATATCATGTACGATGAACCCACGCCGATGAGTCCACCACATCGAATTGTTGCCATCCCACACGCCGATGGCCATGCCGCTCGCCTCCCGGCCGGTACCTGGCCCGAAGTACGCCTCTTGCGCCGCCTCCAAATCGTCGTTGGCAAATTTGGAAGGCTCTGCTGGCGGCCCCACGGTCGCCCTGACTTCGGGGTTCCCAAACCCCTCCGCGGCGTCCCACGCCACCTCATCACGCGCCATGATTAGGCGCTCCCCCTCGGCCGCCGATCCGCTCAGGGGACCCGTTGGTTCTTCCCTCAACATTGGGGGCTCTTCCTCTGAACGGTCGGAGAGCTCCAGCACTTGCTCCTCCGACGCGTCTGATGGATCGCGTTCCACGTTTGATGGATCCAAGGCCACCAAATCCATACTCCCTCTGTAGACACTCTGCACGCCCGCCCTTTCGCTTGCTCGCCTTGCTAGTAACCTAGCCGCCCGCCGCACCGTTTCCTCTAACGACAGACGAACCTCCTCCAAATCTACAGAGCTACTGCCCTGTGTAGTCAAACTACTAACTCTACTTAGTTCTTCACCTTCTTCTAACTCCCTAATGACCACCATGGTCTCTAACACTTGCCAGAAAAGTCAAAACACAAGGGGTTAGGAGGTACCTGAAGACATAGTACGTTTGGTTGTTAGTTTGAAAGTTGAACAATTTGTGGCGCTCGCCCTGATTATCAACTACTGATCACTCGTCGCAACCTGCCAACAAAAAAACACGTCATCACACAATTGCCGCCCGGCTCACTTTCGCGAGACGCCCGCCCTACAAACCCAGAAAACCCCAAACGTCACCTTCATCAGAGGGTATGAACTCGATGAACACCCACCCCAGAATTCCCAGAAAACCCAGCAACTCATCCCTACCCACACCCATTTTCGCTGCCTCTCAACTCACGAGCCCACCCCTAGCAGCGAAGAACCACCACCATTTTCAGAAACCCACCCATTTCCGCCGTCATCCACGACGGCCTCACCACCACCCAAAAATAAAACGAAATACCAACTCTCACACAGTCAAACCCTAACCCAGCGAAAACAGTACACACTCGACAGAAAAGACTCACCAGAAAGTTCTTCGCTCGAACGATTCTCCTTCACGATCACAACTCCCCGTTTTCCGGTGATGGTTCTGCAACTCCGGCGACTGAACTCTTCGGTTTTCTCTCTTCTCTCTCCTCAAATCGCAGTGGTAGGCAAAAGTGCAAAAGACGCTACCTTTGGCCCTTTTATACCCTTGCGAGCGCGGCATACGAGGTGTTTCTGAATTTTCAAAATTCAACCCCCCGGGTAGCGACACGTGTCTTTGACAAGACAACCCTACCTACCTCTTGGCCGCCCGCCATAATCCACTGACTTTCCGTTTTCCCATGGAAGACCGCCATTCCTACTTTTCCTCTGCGCGGGGGACAAGTACTCCTGCATATTTTGGGCGTTCGCCAACAACGCGGATACACTGCCCGAGCACGGCTCCCATCGCACGTTCTCCAAACCTGTCATCCCGCGCGCCTTAAAGAACAATACGACGAACGCACTCGCAGGCTTCTTTAAGGAGGGACTTGTGATACATCACTATTTGGGCGTACGCCTAAACGGCCCTCGCACCGGGCCTCTTCTCCCCCGGCACCTCCAGAGGCGCCCTCGAGCCAGTCGGGCGCCCTAAGCACGATTAGGGGCGGCCGTGACCCATCCTGGGTCTTGGCGCGCGTCCCCCAAATGACACGTGGCCATCCACGACTACCTCGCTCCGCAATCCACGCTACGGGGGATCGTGGGCCACTGACTTGCTCATACCCACGATCTCCAGCTTCTAGGCGGCCGCCTAGCGACACAACACGCAATCACCCACGATTGCCTTGCTCCGCAAATCTCGGTCTCCACCATCTTCGCTGGTGGAGATCGTGTCCAGTTACGTGGTCCGCCCCGTGCGCTGACCACCTCTCTCCCCCCTGCTCTATAAATAGAGCCCATCTCAACAGTTCAAGGTTAGCTACTTCTTACACTCTGAAATTCTCTTACTCTCTGATTACTCTCTTATTAACTTGAGCGTCGGAGTACACTTCGCAGGGCCCCCCTGTGAAGCTCTTGCAGGTTCTTGCTCAACACTTGGCTCTTGCAGCCCATCCCGGTGAACTAGGTAAGTGCTAGCCATTTTCCAGTTTATCAACCAGAAAGGGGTAGAGCCATATAATATAAGATATGGTTACATTATCATGTAAATTTTATTTTGGGACAAGGGATGTAATTAATCAACTGTAACTCAATAAAATTGTCACACGTAGAAGTATTATCTGAATAATATTTTTTTAAAATATGATGTATATTTATATTGTTTATTTTAAATTTTATGATATTTAGATTTTAGACATAAATTAAACTAAAAAACATATTTGAAGTTGCCCACAAGGATAAATTTTAGTTGAACCGTGACCCGAGACCCGTGATATTTTATTTCCTTTTAGACATAAATTTTATGATATATATATATTAGATTTTAGACATAGATTTGTTATCCCTGTAGAATAGGAGTTGGTTAATCTCCTTGTAAGCTTTTGAAATCCTGAATGTTTATTTTGAATGAAGTTCCCTTTTTATGAAAAAAAGTTGTCCACAAGGATAAACCATGCTGAAAAACGTGAGAATTAAATTTTAGCCACTGGAAGAATTCTATGTTTTTAATTTTTTTTAGGCGGCATTGAACCAGACCGGACATTGACCCGGACAAGGGTTCGGGTCACGGGTCACTGGTTCAACCGCCGAGTTAATCGGGTCAATTGTTAGCCCGGTCAAGTTGAAAAAAAAATAATATATATATATCAAAATATCAAATAACACTTCAATTTCTTAAAATACTTAAAGTATTAATTTCGTCCCCAAACTTTACATCAAATGTTAATATTGTCCCTAATATTTTACATTTTGGTCAATTCTATCGTTTGACTAACTTTTTTCAATAAACTAATGATAGATTGCATCTTGTTTTTCAATTTGAGTTTATTTTTTGATCAATTTTACATTAGATATCATTAGTCAGGTATATTCTATTGTTAATATTTAGCTAAAGTAAGAGCAAATGATAAAATTGACCAAAATATGAAACATTAGAGATAAAATTGACAATAAAAAAGATCGGGAAAAAAGTGACAATTGGTGTAAAGTTTGGGGACAAAATTAATACTTTTGCCCTAATTTGTGATTTTAGATTAAAAAGAAGGGGGTGGAAGCGGGTCAATCCGGGTCATGGGTGGCGGTTTTATTAAAAAACCGGTGGGTTAAGTCGAGTCATTTCCGGTTCAATTGTTGGCGGTGACCCGGGCATTAGGCCGGTCCAGTTTTTTGTTCACTGCGTAGAAGTATTATCTGAATAATAATTTTTTAAAATTTTATGTATATTTATATTGTTTATTTTAAATTTTATGATATTTAGATTTTAGACATAAATTAAACTAAAAAAGTAAAAAAACATATTTGAAGTTGCCCACAAGGATAAACCATGCTGAAAAACGTGAGAATTAAATTTTAGCCACCGGACGAATTCTATGTTTTTAATTTTTTTTTAGGCGGCATTGAAATATATCTTAGGCGCCATTATAGAAATCACTTTCATTTTTCCTGTTTATTGGGTCGATAATATCTATCCCTTAATAATTAGATATTTCAAGTGGTACTATAAGTACTAACTAAATAGAGAAACTTACTATTTGATACCATCTTTCTTACACTTCAATTATTTGGTCTCTGTATTTTTTAAATAGACTATTTAGTCCTTAAAAAATTACAAATGTCAATTAGTTAGTCCCTCAATTATAGAATCTGTTAAATTAGTTGATGACGTGGACATTAAATGCTTACATGACACTGTTAAATGCCACTTTGGCATCCAAATCACCTATACCAGCCAAACTAAACCAAAAAAACACAATTAAACCGACCTAAAATTGAATTAGATTCAAATATTTGTGTTACACGTGAAACTTCCATAAGACATAAATTATTGAAACATTCTCAAATCTCAAACCCTAGGTGGTCCTAAATAGTTGAATATGTAGCATATAACGTGTCACATGTTCACTTAACGGCTAGGTCATCAGTGTTAGTAACTGAGATAGGTTACAGGGACTAACGAGTTGACATTTGTAATTTTTGAGGGACCAAATAATTGAAAGTGTGAAAAAAGATAGACCAAATAGTAGGTTTCCTCAACTAAATACTAATTCAGGGTGGCCTGGTTGGACTTGGTCAACGAGTGACCGTGAGTATTGGTGTCCGGTGATTAGAAATGAAAGATGAGGTTCCATAGGCAATTTGGTAGCTTGTATATATTGAATTGGATGAAATTAAAGAGAGTTGGAACTATATAGCAGAATTGAAGATGGTATTATTAAGTGGTATAATGCATATGAAAGTGGCATTATTATTGCTGGCCTTGTCATGCACATATTCAACATCAGCAGGTTTGCAATATTCGAAAGCAGGTTGCGAAAGCTCATGTGGAAACATGACAATTCCGTATCCCTTTGGTACTCGTGAAGGATGTTACAGAGATTCAAGTTTTCTTATTACATGTAACTCCACTACGCCATATTTAAGGCGCGGCAATATTCCAGTTCTCAACATTTCCTTGGACACTTCTGAATTGCTCATCTCTGCTCCTGTTTCCAGGGATTGCTATTCAAAAAGTCGAAGGACGAACACGTCCTCTTTCTTAGCCTTGCAGCTTGGAATTACAAAGTATGCCATTTCCAATACCAAGAATAAATTCACTGTGGTTGGTTGCGACACCAAAGCTTACATCAGTGACAAAACAGGAAAGAAGTTTAAAACTGGGTGTATGTCCATTTGTAACACCACTAACTTGATTACTAATGACTCCTCCTGCTCTGGTGTTGGCTGCTGCCAGACCTCTTTCCCCAAAGCCATCAAGAATTATAATATTAGTATTGGTAGTTACTTCAACCACACTTACGTGCAGGATTTCAACCCTTGCAGCTATGCATTTCTTGTGCAAGACGGATACTTCAATTTCTCATATCAACAAGACCTCTTCAATCTACACAATCGAACTAGATTTCCTGTGGTTCTAAACTGGGCTGTTGATAATACTACATGCAATGATGCCAAGAAAAATACAACCTCCTATGCCTGCATGGAAAACGCAGAATGCCAAGATTCAGAAAGTGGTATTGGCTACCTCTGTCAATGTAAACCTGGATATCAAGGCAACCCTTACCTCTCTCACCCTGAACAAGCCTGCACAGGTAACTAACTCTATTTCTCTTCATTTCAACCATGTGAAACAGGACAAGAAATAATCGTTCTTAGAGATTCACTTTCTCTTCTCCTATATATGATTGCAGACATTGATGAGTGCAGCACAACAAATAATTGCAGTATGAGATGCCACAACTTCGATGGTTACTATACTTGTTCCTGTCCCTCGGGATATAAAGGCGATGGCTACATAAACGGATCAGGCTGCAAATCGCCTGTACTTGAAATATCTTTAGGCAAGCTTTATTAACCATACATTTGTCGTCAAATGAATTTGTCAACTTTCACTGCTCGGAACCACATTTTTAACTACATTGAATTGGTTGCAGGCATTAGCGTTGGCTTGCTGATTGTCCTGACATTGATCACCTCGTTATGCTTGGCACTCAAGCAAAGAGCCCTGAAACAACTTAGGAGAAGAAATTTCAAGCAAAATGGTGGAATCATGTTGCAAGGATACGGTGACAGAACTAAAATATTTACTGAAACTGATCTTAAGAATGCAACAAACAACTTTGAAGAAAGCAAAATTCTTGGCCGTGGAGGACAAGGCACGGTTTACAAGGGTATATTGCCAGATAACACAGCAGTTGCCATTAAGAAGTCTAGAGTTGGAGGGGATCCCAGACAAATTAAGGATTTCATCAATGAAGTGGCTGTGCTTTCTCAAATCAACCATAAGAATGTGGTCAAACTTTTGGGGTGTTGTCTGGAAACAGAAGTTCCTTTGTTAGTCTACGAATTTGTGGACAACGGTACCCTTCTTGATCACATAGACCCTTCAAAAAATGAGTACCCTATTCCATGGGAGACACGACTAAGGATAGCTGCAGAAACTGTTGAGGCCATTTCATATTTGCACTCTTCTGTTTCTATTCCAATTGTTCATCGAGATATTAAATCAACCAACATACTATTAGACCATAATCACAGTGCAAAAGTGTCTGACTTTGGAGCTTCAAGACTTGTTCCTCTTGATGAAGCACAGGTTAGCACTGTGGTACAGGGAACACTTGGGTACTTGGATCCTGAGTACCTCCACACAGGTCAATTGAATGAGAAGAGTGATGTTTATAGCTTTGGGGTTGTGCTCGTTGAATTACTCACTGGGAATAAAGCTGTTGAATTCAATAGGTCGGAACAGAGAAATTTGGCTATGCAGTTTGTTTCTTCAATGAAAGAAGATCGTTTGTGGGAAATTATTGATAGACGAGTGGTGGACAAGAAGAAGAATGGTGAGCAATTGAAGGAAGTTGCATTATTGGCAAGGAGATGTCTTAGAGTGAATGGAGAGGAAAGGCCAACAATGAAGGAAGTAGCAAAGGAATTGGAAGGTTTGATTGCAATGCAAAAGCATCCCTGGGTGAATAAGGAGGATTTGATGTCAGAGGAAAGTGAATATTTACTTGGTCATGTTCATCCTTTTGATGGATATGAGGCTACCAGTGCTGGTACTTCAATTGCCTATGATACCATACAGAAGCAGATAGAATTTGAGAATGAAGATGGGCGATGATGAATATATAATAAGAAAGCTGAGTTATGTTGGTTAGTTTACTTTGGTTAGCTTAGAGAAAATCGAATTTGCTTGTTCGTCTTTGAATTATTTGATTTTTTCATTTCAAAGAATTTATGTTAACTCAGCATTAGCTCTCTATTTAAGCACTCTGCTTTCTTTGTAATAATGACTCAGTCATTTGCAATAATACATTTAGTTTTACACTTTGCTTTCACTATGATGATGATAATTAATTTTCAAGCACTTTTATAAGGGGAGAATGGATGATGATGATAATTAATTTTCAAGCACTTTTATAAGGGGAGAATGGAGAGAAAAGGGAGGGACAAAAGGTAAAAAAATTATGTTTGGATTTTTCTTTAGGGGAGAGTGGAGTGGACAAGGAGGGATACCAAAACACCCCTTGGCACTTAAAGGTGTGTTTGGATGGGGGTGTCAAGGGGAGAATGGAGAAGAGTGGAAGGGATAAAAGATTAAAAATCGTTGTTTGGATGTTTTTGGAGGGAGGAGAGGAAAACACCTCTTAACACTCCAGAATCTAATTTTTGCTGTCACCCCAAATTTGGGGTCCGAGTGAACAACTTTAAAATTTTTTAAGACAATTATACCCCCATGATTTTATTAATATTATTGATCTTTCTAAACCCTGATATTATTTAGTACAAATTCAGGGACCAAAATGTGTAAAATTATTTCAAATTTAGAGATAAAATAATATTAATTTAGCAAGATTATCATGTGTCCATTCATTTCCTCACTAAAAACTCCCAAACAACATATCTACTCAGTCCATTAATATCTTCTCCACTTCATTCTATTAGTGTCCATTAATGTCTTCTCCTCTCCATCCTCACTAAGACTCCCAAACATAGCTTAAAATCCAATTTTTGTTGGCACCTCAAATTGGGAGGCCAAGGAAGGAGATGACACTTTATAATTTTTGGAGACGATTATACCCTCATAATTTTATTAATATTACCTATCTTTATAAACCCTAATATTATATTTACTCAGCCTCCACTTTTAACCCTCATAATTTTTAGGGGCAAAATATTATTTAGTACAAATTTAGGGACCAAAATGTATAAAATTATTTCAAATTTAGGGAGAAAATATTATTAATTTAGTACGAATTCAAGAACCAAAAAATATAAAATTAGTTCAAATTCAAGGACAAAATAGTATTATTTTAGTACAAATTCAAGGATCAAAAAGTATAAAATTAATTCAAATTCAAAGACCAAAATATTATTAATCATAAGCAATAGTGAATTTTATAAAAGGATAATATTGGAAATAATAATAATAATCATTCCATTCCATAAACCATTCCATTAGTAATAACTTTTAAACAAGATTATCAATGTGTTTATTCTTTTCCTCACTAAAAACTCTCAAACAATATATCTACTCAGTTCATTAACATAATTACTCAGTTCATTACTATCCTCTCATCTTCACTCTATTAATGTTCATTAATGTCCTATCCTCTACCTCCTCTCTAAAACTCTCAGACATAAAGGTTAAGGAAGAACTTGCGAGAATTGATGTTTGTGTCATACTCTAACAGCAATTACAGCAAATGGTCGAATCCGAACATGGCAAGATGAATTCAAGGTATGCCATAAATGCTAGAGGCATCATTTGATAGAGGCATCCATTTTGAACCCTTCACCCATATACAACATCTTCTTTATTTTTGGGAGAGTTTTTTTTTTTTTTTTTTTTTTTTGAATTTTAACCTTTATCTTAGACAAGTTCTTTCATTTACATTTTTTTTTGAACAACAATATCTTAATTTTATTACAGTTGAACATAGTATTTTATGAAGAAAAAATTAGGGATTAAACAAATTATATAAATAATGAATCATTAAAATAAATTAGGAGTAACAAATAAAATAATAAATGTAAATTTATTAATCTGGAGGAGATGATAGAAATTACCGTCAAACCTGGGCAATGAGAAGCTTCAACACACATGACCCAAGAGGATTATTAGAAATTAGGGCTATCATGTTTAGCAGAGAGAAACCCTTATATAGATAAAGTTTTAACAAATAGGGGAAAATTCCTAAAGAGATATCTTTGTTATCAAATATTTGATATGCCTTTAATTCAAAATTCAAATTTAAAATAAGTGTCAGATAAAATCTAATAGGCTAATTAAATATATGATTGTTAAGTATATCAATTAAACTCGGCCACAAAATAACTTAATATCTAAATTAGTAATATCGATGGGGCAATTACTAATACTCTCACGCTGTGGGTTGGGGTCTTTGCCCAATAGGCATGTGGATAATCCGACCCATCACAAATTACCACATTTAAACAAGGACCTAAGTATATTCTCATTCGTAATCACAAAATTAAATTACGTAATCAGTATAAAATAAATGTAATAATAATTAATGCTAATCCATATGAATTTTAACTAAAAAATTCCAACATTTTAATCAACAAATAACAAAATGGATTACTCTCCTATAAAATTGTAATTAAACTCAGTTTAAGTTTCATCCTAAAAGCTATTCATCATATTTAATGTTTGATAGTATTTCAAATAAAATTTTATATATATATATATATAAATAATTAAATATATATCTCGTTTTAATGTCTTTGTTTCTAGAATCTAGAGGTATTATTGATCATTTTGTAACACGATCTATTTTTTCTCTTAATTGTACAAGACTAAATCAGAGCAGACATTTATAATCAATTCCTTTTTTTTTTCCCAAAATTTATACTCAATTATTGGTTGTTCATTTTGGGGTATATGATTTTTTGGATTGACTTATGACTCCATCTCCTCCATATATAGTTACGCAGTTACGCTGCTTTGATTAGTCCAGATTTCGACTAAAGCGATAATGGGTTCCGGTGACCGCTGCATTAATCGTAAATTCTTCTTTCTTTGACAAATCAAAGTCGTGGCATTGGTCTTCGTCTATTTGGGTCTTTCGTGGTTCGTGCCAAGTAATAACAATGAAAAGTCGTACTCGGATGCACTCTCAGATTAATTAGGGGCCATTTATATAAAATCAAGACTGAATTAATGATTAAATCGTGAAAATTATTTAATTTTTTAAAAATAAAATTTAATCTCTAAAAATTATAATAATGATTAACTTTATGTTAATTATACTAATTAAATTTAAGACTAAATTACTTTTAGTACCCCTAAAATATGAAGTCACTTTCAGTTGTGTCTCCAAAGTTTTTTTTGCGTCAATTATACTCTAATTTTTTTTGTCAATTGTACCCCTTGTACACTTAATGTTTCACATTTGGGTCAGTTGTACTCTCAAATTAGGGATACAATTGACAAAAAAAATATTTAGAGTATAATTGACGCAAAAAAAACTTTTGGGATACAATTAAAACTAATCTCACAATTTGGGGGTAAAATTGATCCAAAAAAATTTTAAGAGTACAACTAAAACTGAATTCATATTTTAAAGGTACCAAGAGTAATTTTACCTTAAATTTTATTAGAAAGCATGATTTCCTTAATAAACGTGGGTTGTAAGAAGGGTGGAAACTTGAGGAGCTTTGTTTCTTCGATGCTAAACAGAAAATGGTGTGTGCGTCTTTGTCATGTGTTGAGGGAAGGTAACCGGGCCACTGACCTTTTAGCCAGTTTGGGCTTTGATTTGGGCCGTAGGAAGGAGATTTGGGTCAATTCGCCGGAGAGTGTGAGACTTGTGCTTTTTGAGCATCGCATGGGCATGGCGCTGCCCAAGGGTGTGTAGTTTTTTTTTGTTGTTTTTGTTGTGGTGGTAAAGCCTCTTTGGTTTATCAAAAAAAAAAAGACATTCTTATTTAATTATTTTTCATATTTATAATAAAAAAATTAAATTGATTATAATTATGTTAATTAGGAAATAAATTTTATAATTTTATTCTTTAGTAACAAAATTAGAAAATTCATCATAGTTTGAAAAACTAAATTGTAATATTGAGATGGATTTTTTTAATTAATTAAAGTTCTTAAATGATGTAACCAATCATTAGAAATACAAGTATACAATCTTAGGCAACATTGAAATCTATACCATAGAAATCTTAATTAGATATTTAAAGTGGTGTGGCCTGGTTGGACTTGGTCGATGAGTGAGGAGTGACAGTGACTCCGTGAGTAGTGGTGTCCAGTGATCGATGAGAAATGAAAGATAAGGTTCCATACGGAATTTGGTAGCTTGTATAAATTGAACTGGATGAGCAGAGAGAGTTGGAAAAAGAGAATTAATAAAGTCGTCCAGACTAATACGATATATCAGAATTGAAGATGGTATTATTGAGTGGTATAATGCATATGAAAGTGGCAGTATTATTGCTGGCCTTGTCATGCACATATTATACACTGACATCAGTAGCAACAACAGCAGCAAGTTTGCAATATTCGAAAGCAGGTTGCGAAAGCTCATGTGGAAACATGACAATTCCGTATCCCTTCGGTACTCGTGAAGGATGCTACAGAGATCCTAATTTCCGTATCAATTGCAACTCCACTTCTTCCGTAGCAAATATAAGCAACAGCAACGTTCAAGTTCTCGACATCTCCCTGGAAACCGGTGAAATGCGCATCTCAGCTTGGGTTTCCCGGGATTGCTATAGAGACGGTCGAAGGAACTGGATCTTCACAAAGTTGTGGTTTTCTAAGTTTGCCATATCCAGTACCATGAATAAATTCACTGTGGTTGGTTGTGACACCTTCGCTTTCTTCACCGGAACCCAATTTAAAACTGGCTGCATTTCCCAATGTAACACCACTGACTCCTTTAATCTCAACTCTTCCTCTTGCTCTGGTGTTGGCTGCTGCCAGACCTCTTTCCCCGAAGCCACCCAAGATTACGATATCAGTATTGGTACTTTCTTCAACCACACTTACGTGCACGACTTCAACCCTTGCAGCTATGCATTTGTTGTCCAGAACGGTTTCTTCAATTTCTCCTATCAACAAGACCTCTTCAATCTACGCAATCCAACTGAGTTTCCTGTTGTTCTCAATTGGGCTATTGACAATATTACTTGTGCTGAAGCCCAAAAAAGTACAACTTCCTATGCCTGCAAGGAAAACGCAGAATGCCAAGATTCAGAACGTGGCTACCTCTGTCAATGTAAACCTGGATACCAAGGCAACCCTTACCTCTCTCACCCTGATCAAGCCTGCACAGGTAACTAACTCTATTTCACTTCATTTCAACCATGTGAAACAGGACAAGAAATAATCGTTCTTAGAGATTCACTTTCTCTTCTCCTATATATAATTGCAGACATTGATGAGTGCAGCACAACAAATAATTGCAGTATGAGATGCCACAACTTCGATGGTTACTATACTTGTTCCTGTCCCCCAGGTTACAAAGGCGACGGCCGCATAAATGGATCAGGATGCAAATTGCCTATACTTGAAATATCATTAGGCAAGCTTTATTAAACACTTCTGTCGTCAAATGAATTTGTCAACTTTTACTGCAAGGAATCACAATTTTAACTACATTGAATTGGTTGCAGGCATTAGCGTTGGTTTGCTGATTGTCCTGACATTGATCACCTCGTTATGCTTGGCACTCAAGCAAAGAGCCCTGAAAAAACTTAGGAGAAGAAATTTCAAGCAAAACGGTGGAATCATGTTGCAAGGTTACGGTGACAGAACTAAGATATTTACTGAAATTGATCTTAAGAATGCAACAAACAACTTCCAAGAAAGCAAAATTCTTGGCCGTGGAGGACAAGGCACGGTTTACAAGGGTATATTGCCAGATAATACAGAAGTTGCCATTAAGAAGTCTAGAGTTGGAGGGGATCCCAGGCAAATTAAGGATTTCATCAATGAAGTGGCTGTGCTTTCTCAAATCAACCATAAGAATGTGGTCAAACTTTTGGGATGTTGTTTGGAAACTGAAGTTCCTTTGTTGGTCTACGAATTTGTGGACAACGGTACCCTTCTTGATCACATAGACCCTTCAAAAAATGAGTGCCCTATTCCATGGGAGACACGACTAAGGATCGCTGCAGAAACTGCTGAGGCCATTTCATATTTGCACTCTTCTGTTTCTATTCCAATTGTTCATCGAGATATTAAATCAACCAACATACTGTTAGACCATAATCACAGAGCAAAAGTATCTGACTTTGGGGCATCAAGACTTGTTCCTCTTGATGAAGCCCAAGTTAGTACTGTGGTGCAAGGAACTCTTGGGTACTTGGATCCTGAGTACCTCCACACAGGTCAATTGAATGAGAAGAGTGATGTTTATAGCTTTGGGGTTGTGCTTGTGGAGCTAATCACTGGGAATAAAGCTGTTGAATTCAATAGGTCGGAACAGAGAAATTTGGCTATGCAGTTTGTTTCTTCAATGAAAGAAGATCGTTTGTGGGAAATTCTTGATAGACGAGTGGTGGACAAGAAGAAGAATGGTGAGCAATTGAAGGAAGTTGCATTATTGGCAAGGAGATGTCTTAGAGTGAATGGAGAGGAAAGGCCAACAATGAAGGAAGTAGCAAAGGAATTGGAAGGTTTGATTGCAATGCAAAAGCATCCCTGGGTGAATGGGCAGGATTTGATGTCAGAGGAAAGTGAATATTTGCTCGGTCATGTTCATGCTTTTGATGGATATGAGGCTACTAGTGCTAGTACTTCAATGGCCTATGATACCATACAGAAGCAGATAGAATTTGAGAATGAAGATGGGCGATGATCAATATCAATATCATATATAATAAAAAAACAGAGTTATGTTGGTTAGTTAGCTCAGTTAGGACGTTAGGTTCCGTTAAATTTGGTTAGGTTTGATTACTTTGGTTAGCTTAGCTTAATTTCGCATTTGCTCTCTATTTAAGCACTCTGTTTTCTTTGTAATAAACTAATAATCACTCAATTATTTGCAATAATACATTTAGTTATAATAATTAATTTCCAAGCACTTTTTTAAGTTCTAAGTTTGAGCTCCTATCTGCACTCTTATCAATAAATAATAATAACACATTTATTTGAAGTCTCCAAGTCGTTTTGCCTCAAAAAAACTTCTTTTTTTTGGTGATAGTCCCTTTTTTCCTTTATATTTGGCATTATTTTCGTTATCTCAAAGTGTAATTCCATATTGCAGCAATAGTTGAAATCTAAAAACCTAGTGATTTGAGATCATAAGTGACAAAAGTTGATTCTTCCTATATAATACCGTAAGAATTCCGGCGTATTTGGACAGCGAATTAAGTACTTATGATCACGATCTCAAATATAGATCTACACTCTTGCATTGCTCACAGCAAATGCACCATGAAAAAAAGATAAGCAAGATTGCAGAGTTCTTCTCAACTCAAAAAAATGAACAGAGAGCTTTTCACATACAACCTCAGGCACGTCTTTGTGCGTTTTTTCTCCACTTGAGAAAGCTGCGTTTTTTAAACGTGTGTACCTCCGTGAAAATAATGTCAAGTCTGATCTCTCTTAGTGTGATAGGGAATATGTTTTCATAATTAATTAATTAAATTCTGAAAGATATTTCACATCAAACTCTCCCCACTTTCATGATCTTAATCCATTAATTAATATATGTAATAATATTAATTAAATAAGCTTTGACTGAGTCCAATCTACCAAGAGTGGAGTCATATCCCAACAAATACGTATCAAGATAATCAAGATACTATCTTGAATTATATTTTATATAAATTAGGCCATTGTACTTTTTTTCTTCAAATTATACATTAATTTTTAATTTCGTTTTAATATTTGTTTGTTATTAATTAATTCTGTCACAAAAATTTTAAATTTTAGTTGATTTTTATTCTTTGATTAACTTTTTTTAATAAATTAAAAATAAAATTCATTGTGCTTTTTAATATGAGTTAAAATTTGAATTTCTTTTTCTATTAATTTTTATTATATGTCATTACCTAAATAAAATTTAGAGTTGCAATTTGGCTGGATTATGATTTCATTGCGTCATTCGGCCGAAATTTTTAAAGCGGATAAATTTAGGTATGATTGAAAACGATTAATCACATCCTATGAAGCATAGACACTTCATTTGGAGAGCGTGTGGTACGAGTTCCATAAGACACATGCATATGCATAAGTTTCACAATATAAAATCAATTTTTTGTGACTTTAACATAATAAAAAATAAAAAATATGACATATATAACATATATTATAAATAAATATTATAATTTTTAAAGTTTTCATCAAAACTTATTAATTTTTAATTATTTTTATATATAAATATATGTCGTGTCGTTTCGTGTAATTTTAAGAACTTGACGTGTTGGTGTGTCCGTCCGTGTTGATGGGTGTCGAATCCACCAATAATAATCAACCTAATCTGCACACTAAAACAATGAATCAGTAGTAACAAGTGAGAACAGGGTTGGTCCACAGAGATAAGTGTTGCCCAAGAGTTATGCAACTAGACTTGAAAAAACCAGAACCAGTGCGTAAGTCGTGCCCAAGTGTAAGGAACGTGACTTAAACTAAATAGAACGTATTGTGAGAAATTTAATGAACGTAAAAATAAAAGAGTTTACCACTTAATTGAGGACTTGGCTGGGGTTGTTTTCATGGAGTTTCACACTTCATCATCGATTACAAAATATTAATTCATCAAATTAAAATAGATTAACGAAATCACACGGTGAAATCACTCTTTCTTAAAAGTTGATTAAAGGGTAACGTACCCAATTTAACCACTTATTAACTAGACGAATCCGACACGATCGATAATTCAATCTAAGTTAACAGAACTAAGACCCAAAAGATATTAACCCTAAACAATTAATTTATGAAATTACTTGTTCAAATTTTCTTCTCCCTAACATGGTACGACCATCTTAGTTACTACTTAGTGATGAAGTTATTAATTACGAATCAAGAAGAACACTTAGTGTTATGTTAACAAATCAATTAGACTACTGGGCCCTTAGATGAATGTTCAACTTGAAAATAATTAAAACAAGAAGAGTAGGAGAAAGAAAAATATTATAAATTGATGAAACAAATAAGAACAAGATCTCACAAGTGTTGAAACATCCAATCCAGCCAAGAAGAGAGGTTTAGCCACACAGGGCCATGAGAGCACAAATACGAAATAAAGTTAGAGAGTGGAGAAGAAGAGATTCATTAGAAGCTTTGGAGGGGGAATTTATAGTATTTCCTAAGCCTAATTTCTTTCTAAACTTTCCTATTTTCGAGCTACACATTGTACAGTTTAGGAAAGATCGCAGAATCTTCAATAACACTTCAAAACTGATACTTGAGTCTTGGGCAAGACTTGTGCACCACGAAATTTCCTTTTTTTCTCACAATCATAGAATTGATTCTATGGGATCTTGGCAATCATTTGAAGTTTGTTATGAAAGTTAGACGGAATGAACACTAAATCCATCATGATATTTACAAATATAAAGAATTAAACACAAAATATCATATTTCCAATTAATCTCATAAACTAGAAGAAAAATCTAGAAATTAAGAAAATCGGGGATAAAATCTTAAACACTATATCAAAATATCAAAATAACCCCTAAAATCTGCGAAAATTAGACTTATCACGTGTCCATGCTTATAGATTACATCAAATGTGAAAAAGCTAAGAGTGAGGATGGGGCTTAGTTTGACTATTTTTTTTTTCTTCTATAAAGCATTAGCATATGAAACTTATCCATTATAAATGCACGGTTTAGCTTACAGGTTAAAGGTTAAGGAAGAACTTGTGAGAATTGATGTTATATTTATTGTGTCATACTCTAAGAGCAATTACATCAAATGATCGAATCCGAAACATGGCAAGATGATTTCAAGGTATGCCATAAATGCTACATGACTTCGATCAGAGTTCGAACAGCTTCAACGTTGGTTCAACTATTATTTTGATGAAACTTATGTTTGGGAGAGCAAAATATGGTAGTTAGAACTTAGAATTGGCCAAAGAAAAAAAGTAGTTAGGGATTTTTTTTTCTTTGGGTTTTGAGTTTTAACTTCGAAGTGCCTCACATTACTACTTTCTATGAAACTTCATCATTGTTTGGATGGATGGATGTGAAGTGCGTAGTGTGAGTGTGTGAGGTAGTGGAATCTAAATCTACTTTAATCCAAAAACACAAAAGATAAAGAAAAGAAACTTTGCCGTGCATGATTTGGATGGATGGATGTGAAGTAGTGGAATCTAAAGCTGGTGTTGGTCTTGGTCTTGGTCAAGGTAAGTTACTGTAAAAAATGATATGGTTTCCAACCCTGTATAAATAGATTTGGCTGATTTGCATAACCGTTGTATTCACGTATTTTATTTGTATTTATTAAATTAATATATAGATCTATATTTTATTTGATATTCAATATTTAAGGGGTACTTCAAATGTGTAAAATATTCAAAATAATCATATCTTAATTTAAAAATTAGATATATTCAATATTTAACATCTAAAAACTAATAATAAAAATATATAAAATATTATAGGATATTGAATATCGGATACCATAATTATTTATTCATTTTGAACATATATGATAATTAAAACAATATTTTTATCTACTTAAAAATATATGAAGACACATTGACACATCAGCCGTCCATTCTACCTCAGAAAAGAACTATTATTGTTATTGTTTTTATTGCCACGAGTGACGATGTACGCTTGGGTACGGTTGTTGTATTATACATGTAACATGGAAGATATTGGTAAATGAGATGTTATACATTTTAATTTGATGTAATTCAAATATTAAATAATAAAAAGAAAAGAAAAGAAAAGCAATAAAGAAGTGATATCCGTTGTCTGACGTTGCCGGGTGGAAAGAACTAAGAAAGTAAGAAGGGTGATGTTTGATGAAGTAGAAGAATTTTGCTTGAATAATTAAAAGTGTGTAGAGAGAGAGAGGATGGATGCAAAATCGAAAAATTAAATTTTGCATCTGCCTACAAAAGCAATTCCGCAGGCAGCAGAGGCAACTTGTGAGTTAAAAGTAGAGATGATGATGATGGCGCTGAATGTGATGATATTCTCCCTCAGTACTCTACTAGTATTAGTAATAGTAGCCATGGCTGCAAATCAATCTCTTCATGGCTGCCTCAACAAATGTGGGAATGTGAGCATTCCATACCCATTTGGTGTGGGTGGCAATTGCTTCCATAAGTTAGAGAATTCCTTTAATTTATTCAACCTCACTTGTCAAAACAATTCCAAACTAGTGTACGGAATAGACCTCCAAGTTTTAAACATATCCCTTGAAGGTCAAATGGACATTACCATGTTTGTCTCTAGGCTCTGTCGCAGCCCAACAGGAATGGTATATAGCAATGGACCCTCTCGTCTCTTAACAGATTTCACCATTTCTAGTGTTGCAAACAAATTCGTCACACTTGGTTGCGATTCTTACGGTTATCTTAAAACCGTCGTAGGCAATCACACTGATTCCACTGGCTGCTTAACGCGATGTGACTCGCCTCCCAGTGAGATCAACAGCCATAATTGTTCAGGGATTGGGTGTTGCCAAGTCGATATTCCTCGAGGAATGAGGAATATCAGTGTTGAAGCATATACCTTCAATAATAGAGATTCCAAAGTACTTGACTTCAGCAATTGCACCTATGCTTTTGTTGCCAAACAGGGCTCCTTTCACTTCTCATTGGATTATCTTAAGTATTTTCCTAACAACAAGACTCAGATAGTGGTAGATTGGAATATTCCTGATGGGAATTGTTTTAATCAATCACTTCCCTGTGCTTCCAACAGCCACTGTAACAACTCCGATGATGGACTTGGCTATAGTTGCACCTGCAACACTGGCTATCGCGGAAACCCCTACCTCTCCAACGGTTGCAAAGGTATTTTAATTTCTTCATATAATTTTTTTACTAATTTATGAATTATGATTAATTATTTCTTTTCTTCGCTCATTGTCTTCTTTCTGTTATCAATTCTCAGACATAGATGAATGTTTGGAAGGATCCCATGATTGCACAAGTGAACAAAATTGTGTAAACACTCCTGGTTCTTTTCGATGTCACTGCCCAACCCATTTCACTGGGGATGGAACCAAGACGGGAACACGATGCCAACCACCCTCAAGGGACAATCTACTAACAAAGCTTCTTATTGGTAACCATATTTAATTTAATTTAGGTTAAATTACACTTTGATACGCTAAAGTATTGAATCTGTTACACTTTGATACCCTGCTCTTTCAAAAATGGCATTTTAGTACCCCAAAACTTTCTTTTTTTGGCTTCCTCTTGATGAAAAAAAGCACGCATAGGTCATGTGCATAATTTAAAAACACAAAATCAATCATCCTAAACTCAGATTTCACGATTTAATCTCCAAAAAACACGATTCAGTATGTACTTAGAGGTAGAGGGTTTTGTGTTTTTTTTAAGGTGAATCATGAAATCCGAGTTTAAAAAGATGAACTTCGTGTTTTAGACTATGCACGTGACTTGTACGTGTTTTTTTTTTACGTCAAAAGGTAACGAAAATAGAGTTTTGAGTACCAAAGTGCTAACAACGGATAGAATAAGGTATTAAAATGTTACTTTTGAAAGAATAGGATACTAAAGTGAAACTTGTCCATACCGCAGGGTCCAAAGTGCAATTTACCCTTAAATTTAATAATTTAGTTTTGTTCGATCCCCTCTGTTTTTGGCCATGATTTTTAATAACCACTTCACGGTCAAATTAACTTACCAATTTTTACTGCTTGAAATCACATCTTTTAATTTTCTACATTGGTTGCAGGCATTAGCGTTGGCTTGCTGCTTGTGTTTACACTCATTTCCTGGTTATGCTTGGTACTCAAGCAAAGAGCCCTCAAACAACTCAGGAGAAGAAATTTTGAGGAAAATGGAGGAATCATGTTGCAAGGACATGGCGACAGAACCAAGATATTTACTGAAACTGATCTTAAGAAAGCAACAAACAACTTTGAAGAAAGCAAAATTCTTGGCCGTGGAGGACAAGGCACAGTTTATAAAGGTATATTGCCGGATGATACCAAAGTTGCCATTAAGAAGTCTAGAGTTGGAGACGATCCCAGACAAATTAAGGATTTCATCAATGAAGTGGCTGTGCTTTCTCAAATCAACCATAAGAATGTGGTCAAACTTTTGGGGTGTTGTCTGGAAACAGAAGTTCCTTTGTTAGTCTACGAATTTGTGGACAATGGTACCCTTCTTGATCACATAGACCCTTCAAAAAATGAGTGCCCTATTCCATGGGAGACGAGACTAAGGATCGCTGCAGAAACTGCTGAGGCCATTTCATATTTGCATTCTTCTGTTTCTATTCCAATTGTTCATCGTGATATTAAATCAACCAACATACTGTTAGACCATAATCACAGAGCAAAAGTGTCTGACTTTGGAGCTTCAAGACTTGTTCCTCTTGATGAAGCACAAGTTAGTACTGTGGTGCAAGGAACTCTTGGGTACTTGGATCCTGAATACCTCCACACAGGTCAATTGAATGAGAAGAGCGATGTTTATAGCTTTGGGGTCGTGCTCGTTGAGTTACTCACTGGGAGTAAAGCTGTTGAATTCAATAGGTCGGAACAGAGAAATTTGGCTATGTATTTTGTTGCTTCAATGAAAGAAGACCGTTTGTGGGAAATTCTCGATAAGCGAGTGTTGGATCAAAAGAAGAATGGTGAGCAGTTAAAGGAAGTTGCATTATTGGCAAGGAGGTGTCTTAGAGTGAATGGGGAGGAAAGGCCAACAATGAAGGAAGTAGCAAAGGAATTGGAGGGTTTGATTGCAATGCCAAAAAATCCCCGGGTGGCTTTGGAGGATATGGTTCCAGAGGAAATTGATAATGTTCTTGCTTTTGATGGATATGATGCTACTAGTGCAAGTACATCAATTGCCTGTGATACCATACACAAGCAGATAGAATTTGAAGAAGGGCGATGATCAATAATTCAATATATATATATATATAGTACTCTTTATACTCTTGAAGTATGAGGTGGAGGTGAATTTGAGTTGTCTCTTCAAATTTTCTTTTGGATCAATTGTATTTCTATTTTTTTGTGTCAATTGTATCTCCAACTCAAATGTGAAACATTGGGGTACAATTGATTCCAAAAAAATTTAAAAGTATAATTGAAACTAACTCTATACTTTGAGAGTATCAAGAGTGCTTTTGCCTATATATATATATAGTTAAGATGTGTTTGTGTTTCTCTTCTTTTGATTTTCACTTTTAATTTGTTTTTTTGGCCAAACACTTCTAGTTTGTTATATGCTTTGACATCTCTTTTATAATAAATTCAAAGCACTTTTTTAAATTTTAAGTTTGAGTTCCTATGTTGGCTCTTGTAAAATAAATTAGTTGTCAGTAAATAGAAGAAGAAATATGATATGACAGAGCTATCGCTGCTGAAGTCTTAGAAGACTAATAAGTAATAATAACACATTTATTTGAATCATTCTCCAAGTCTTTTGCCCTTAAAATTTTATTTTGCGTGCGTATCGTCTTTTTTGGTCTATATTTGGCATTATTTTCTTTATCTCAAGTGTAGATCCATAGTGAAGATATAGTAGAAATCTAAAAAACAAGTAATTTGAGAATTAAGATTGATACATCACTATTTGGGNTCTTACTCTCTGATTACTCTCTTACTAACTTGAGCGTCGGAGTACACTTCGCAGGGCCCCCCTGTGAAGCTTGTGCAGGTCTTTGCTCGAGTCTTGGCTCTTGCAGCCCTCTCCGGTGAACTAGGTAAGTGCCAGTCATTTTCCAGTTTATCAAAGATCATAATAGAATTTTGCTGAGAAAGTTGTTTCTTCCAATAATACATACCAAAATAATCAAGATACTATCTTGAATTAAGCTTTATATAAATTAATAACAAAAAAAGAAAATTCCCGATCACGTGGATTCATGGAAAATCGTAAAATTGTAGTATATATTTATTATACACTCCCAAGATAAGTTTCCATCAAAATTCTAATGAAACCAACGTTGAAGCTGTCCAAACTCTGAAGTCATGCTTGTAGCAATTTTGGCATACCTTCAATTTATCTTGCAATGTTTTTTATAAAAAGTAAAATATGGTAGTTAGAACTTAGAATTGGCCAAACAAAAAAAGTTAGTTAGGGAATTTTTTTTTGGGTTTTGGGTTCGAACTTCGAAGTGTATCACATCACTACTTTTTGTGAAACTTGATCTTTCTTTGGTAGCAAAAAGAAACTTTAATTTAGCTTCTGGCCAAAAATCAAAAGAAGAAAGAAAAGAAAGTTTGGCGTTATAGCGTGCATGATTTGAATGGATGGATGGATGTAAAGTGTGACTGTGAGAGTCTGTGAGTGTGAGGTAGTGGAATCCAAGGTGGTGTTAGTCTTGGTCAACGTGAGTCCCTGTAGGAAAAGATATGGTTTCATTATTGGCAACCCTGTTATAAATTGATTTGAATACAAAGGCAGAGTCGGGAAAACAAATAAAAGTTGTCCATACTAAAAGTCCTGCATATAGAAGAAGATGGTATTATTATTAATGATGGGTTTGAGTGGAATGCATTTGAAGCTGGCATTGCTGGCCTTCTCATGCATATTTACACTGACATCAGTAGCAACAGTAGCAGCTTTGCAATATTCCAAACCAGGTTGCGAAAGCTCATGTGGAAACTTGACAATTCCCTATCCATTTGGCACTCGTGAAGGATGCTCCAGAGATCGAAGATTCCTTATCGATTGCAACACTACTAGTTCCTCCACTGGATATCGCATGGCAAATTTAAGCCACGGAAACATTCAAGTTCTTGATATCTCCCTGGACACTGGTGAATTGAGCATCTCAGCTTGGGTTTCCTGGGATTGCTACAGACGCGGTCAAAGATCATACTTGGATTTCAAAACCTTGGGGCTTGCTAATCTTGCCATTTCCAACACCAAGAACAAATTCACAGTGGTTGGCTGCGACACTTTCGCTTTCTTCAGTGACAAAACAGGAAAGAAGTTCCAAACTGGGTGTATGTCCATTTGTAATACCACTGACTTGATTACTAATGGCTCATCCTGTTCTGGTGTTGGCTGCTGCCAGACCTCTTTCCCCAAAGCCATCAAGAATTATGATATTAGAATTGGTAGTTACCACAATCACACGTACGTGCAGGACTTCAATCCTTGCAGCTATGCATTTCTTGTGCAGGAAGGATACTTCAATTTCTCTGCTCGACAAGACCTCCTTAATCTGCGCAATCGAACTGAGTTTCCTGTCGTTCTCAACTGGGCTATTGATAATGTTACATGCATTGATGCCCAAAAAAATAGAACCTCCTATGCCTGCAAGAACAACACCATATGCCAAGATTCAGAAAGTGGTATTGGTGGCTACCTCTGTCATTGTAAAGATGGATTCCTAGGCAATCCTTACCTTTCTCCTCCATATGGCTGCCAAGGTAACATTCATCCACCTTATTCATATTACACCAAGCCCTTCAATCAACTACATCCAGTTAAGATTTAACACAACTCAAATTATTTAATTTATACCACCGGATAATTAAGCTCACATCCTTTTCTGCAATCAAGATATTATTGGCACATCCTCTACGTTTGTTTGGAATATCCAAAAAAACAAGAAAATGTTTAAGAGGTAGCACCAGCCTTTAACACAAGTGTCAGTGTCCTGATGTATTTGGGTTTAATTACTATCTTTAGTACCCTACCTTTTCCCACCATAACTCCTGATTTACTGTGCTTTCTGTTAAACATTTATTTTTAAGCTAAAAGTTATAGCTATTAGTGAGTATGCAATTCTAGTGAAACAAAAGCTCAAACTCTATGGTTCAACTATGACTTTTTTTTTTTGGCCAGAGGTTCAACTATGACTTAGCTCCACACTTTGGTCTCTAGGACAATTGATGTCACAACTAAACTAACTTTATAAGAAAAAATATATATAGCATATAATATAAATTGTTCTGAAACATTGTTTGTGCCATGTAATTTCAGATATCAATGAGTGCAGCTCACAGAATCGTTGCAGTATGAGATGCCACAATGTTGATGGCAACTATACTTGTTCTTGTCCCTCGGGATATAAAGGGGACGGCTACATTGATGGATCAGGCTGCAAGTTGCCAATCATTGAAATTTCACTGGGTAATAACATCAACTTGTTAAACTGTCTAATTGCTCTAGCAATTCTTTTTAAGCATCTGCATAATTCTCCATCCGTTTATGAGAGAAATTTTTATTTAACTAACAAACAAAAGGAATTCTAAATTCCATGTTGAGGGGCTGAAGCCAGAGGAACACACGCATCAACCTATCTCACAAATTATAACACAATTTCACTCCACAAAATGTAAACAGAGAATTAATATCTAGACATAATCGTCTAAACCATTTTTTCCCTCGAATTCACATCTTATTTCATTGGTTTCAGGCATTATTATAGGCATGCTCGTTGTGGTCACACTGATCTCCACACTATGTTGGGTGCACAAGCGAAGAGCGCTGAAACAACTTAGGAGAAGAAACTTCAAGCAAAATGGAGGACTCATGTTGCAAGGATATGGTGACAGAACCAAGATATTTACTGAAGTTGATCTCAAGAATGCCACAAACAATTTCGAAGAAAGCAGAATTCTTGGCCGTGGAGGACAAGGCACAGTTTACAAGGGTATATTGCCAGATAACACAGAAGTTGCCATTAAGAAGTCTAGAGTTGGAGGGGATCCCAGACAAATTAAGGATTTCATCAATGAAGTAGCTGTGCTTTCTCAAATCAACCATAGAAATGTGGTCAAACTTTTGGGATGTTGTCTGGAAACCGAAGTTCCTTTGTTAGTTTATGAGTTTGTGGACAACGGTACCCTTCTTGATCACATAGACCCTTCAAAAAATAAGTTCCCTATTCCATGGGAGACGCGACTAAGTATAGCTGCAGAAACTGCTGAGGCCATTTCATATTTGCACTCTTCTACTTCTATTCCCATTATTCATCGCGATATTAAATCAGCCAACATACTGCTAGACCATAATCACAGAGCAAAAGTGTCTGACTTTGGAGCTTCAAGACTTGTTCCTCTTGATGAAACTCAGATTACCACAATGGTGCAGGGAACTCTTGGGTACTTGGATCCCGAGTACCTCCACACAGGTCAGTTGAATGAGAAGAGTGATGTTTACAGCTTTGGGATAGTGCTTGTGGAGCTACTCACTGGGAATAAAGCTGTTGACTTCAATAGGTCTGAACAAAGAAATTTGGCTATGTACTTTGTTTCTTCAGTGAAAGAAGACCGTTTGTGGGAAATTCTTGATAGCCGAATGCTGGACCAGAAGAAGAATGGTGAGAAGATGAAGGAAGTTGCTTTGTTAGCAAGGAGATGTCTTAGAGTGAATGGAGAGGAAAGGCCAACCATGAAGGAAGTAGCAATGGAGCTAGATGGTCTGGTTGCAATGGAAAAGCACCATGGGGTGAAGGGCGAGGATCCCATGTCGGAAGAAAATGAAGATATACTTGGTCATGTTCATGTGCCTGAAGGATATAAGGATGCTAGTGCTAGTAATTCAGGTGCCTATGATAGCATACAGAAGCAGATACCATTTGAGATTGAAGATGGGCGATGATCATTCAGTGTTCAGATGTGTTTGTGTTTGTGTCTCTCTTCTTTTTGTTTCCAGTTTTAGTATCAGTTGGTATATACTCCACTCTTGTAGGCCAAAAGGGCATATTTAGGGATGCGCATATTCATTAGTTTCTTTCCTAGACTGTGATTATTAGATTTCCAAGAAATTTAGTGAGTTTCTCTTTTCACTATTGTAAACCAAACATTTCGTTACTCATTAGTAAATAGAAGATGGAAAATTGTGTGTTTAAGTATTACAAGGCTAATTATAAGTGTAAAGGATATAAAACTAGCATTTTTTCGGATCATTCATCAAGTTCTCTACCCTTTTGTCTTTCTTTTTGAAAGTTTTTGCTCTACAAATTTCAAGTTTTATAAGTTTCGTTTTTGTATTTTCATAATTTTTCACAATGTTATCATTAACTTGAAGCAGCATAATGTCATAGTGCAGTAGTTGTAGTCTACAAAATAAGCAATTTGAGATCATAGCGCAATTTTTCAGTAGTTGTAGGAGATCTGATAGGATAGAAGATTGAAATAGCCACTGATCGCACCCGTCGCTAGGTGGCCAAAAATACCGGAAATAATGCACTATAGTGGTGCAATCCGAGTCGATCTCTCGAGGAACTTTTGTGTAAAGTTTAAATGCAAACGATACCAAATTATCACTAATCGGGTGAAGACAAGGGAAAATTGTTCTTTGAATGTTTTTCTATGACCTAAAACAATAATTAAATAAAGCAATAATATTTTTGGGTTTTTTGACTAAAAGGACTAAAATGAAATTAATAATAATAAATGAGTTAAACAACTACAGAGAGAAAGGCACCCGACGGAGCATATGGATCAAGCAATCATCACTATATAAAATTATGTTAGAGTTATCTCACATTGATCATCCTAAGATAGTCACTAACCAAGCAACTTAGATTGACAAACTTGTCATGAAAGCATCTCAAACAAGACAAATTCAGAACAAGACATGAAAACCTCATTGGATTGATGAATAATTGATTAAGAGTCACAATCTCTATAACAAACACTATTGTCAGAGCTAATACATCAATAATTATAACCAAACTAGCATTCACTCAAAGAATTACAATCAAGATATATATGAAAGAATCAAGTTCAACTCTCAATCTAAAGAATAAAATAAGAATAACAATCAAGTTCTAATTCTAAACCAAGAAACAGAAACAAGAAAGAATCATAATCCTAATGTGAGAAAACTCTCTAGATGAAGATCCTAGCTCATGCTTTAATCCATTGCTCCTCCGGGTTGAGGAGTTTAGCTACTCATGGTGCAGATAATCACAACATGTGCAAATCCTGACTGAACCGCCATAGCACCAAGAAAACTCCCAAGTAGATGAAGAATGGTGAAAGGTGTTGATGGGGAAGATGGAAGACGGCTCTCTAGGGTTGCTCCCCACCAAAATATGACCTAGGTTTGAATAATATATCATTTTTGGATCATCCCCAAGTGGAACGGGTCAAATCCATCGAGAAACGGGCTTGGGCTTGCATAATTATCAATTATCCGCAAACCCGCCGTGACTATGCATGGCGGCGGTTTCCGCGACAAGATTTCCAGAGAGACCCGCCGCGGGACCCGCTGCGGCCTTGCCCGCGGCGGTTTCCACGGCGATTTTTCCTGCAACTTTGATTCTTCTCGGTTTGGTCCCTGACTCGTCTCCAAGCATCCCTAAGCATTCCTTGAAGTATTTCAACACTTTGGACTCCATTAATACCTATCAAGAACATAGAGAAACTAAGTGAATTCTCAGGATAAATAGGATCAATCAAATAATAAAGATTAAACCCGAGAAAACCACACAAATACTCACAAAATAGTCCAAATAATGTCAAACCTCAAGACATCATATTTCATCATAAAAGGACATAAAGGCATGCAAATGAATCCCAAATGAATATAAAATGCCCTAAAATGTCACTAAAATATATGATGAAATATGGTCAGATTAAACTCCCCCACACTTTAATCTTTGCACTCCTGGGCAAAGCTGTCAAGAAAGAGTAGAAAACAAGGATGCAAAAGAATTAAAAGAGTATCAATCCTACTCAACACATGGCGGAAGAAAACCAAAGTAACTTAGATCATGAGACAATTAATCAACTGAGCATGCCAAGCAACCTAAGAATCTCCAATAGACCAATCCAAAAGTGTATCACTCACTCACATAGCAGGGAAAATTTTACTCTCAAATCCTTGAAACGAGCCTCTACCATAGGCTTGAAATAACTCTACAATCTCCACTATGAATGTAATGATTTTAAAAACTCAAGAGGACTTTAGAGGGTTCTAATGTTAGATAAGACTAAAAGATGGAAAATTTCAAAAGAGAAGCAGAATGGAAGAAAGGAAAAATGGTAGCACATGAGCATAAAAGAAAAATTAAGCTGCATATTAGTCAATGAATTCCCAACTTAGCATCTAAAACCCACCCATCTTTACGAACTCCAATCCTCAACCACCCAAAAATTGCACAAGCTTTTTCTCTCTTTTTTTGTTCTTGAGTCTTTGACTCTTATTTGGCGCCATAAACTTGCCTTAGCTTCTTAATGTAATTCCATTTCAACTTCAAGCTTAAAAAGGCACAATTTCTTTTTTTATTCTTCATTTTCATGATATTATTTTTTTTTACTTGGCAATTCAAACCCATGAGAAAAGAAGCAGAAAGAAAAGTGTTAGACAAACCAAATGCTAATTTAAAATTCAAAAACCAATAACAGCAAGCTTAGATAATTAACGCTCAAAGAGGGTGACAAATGGTGATGGTGTTTAGGCTTGTGTATGGGAAATAAGGGTAGAAGAAAAATGCCTCTATCATAGTTCAAAAACCAATGCACATGAAGCTTTGATAAAGAGTGAAATCAAGTTCTAGAGAAAACTCATCACAAGGATTAAAATGACACTCATATGAAATGAACAATTAGGCTCAAAATCTTCCAATAGGGTTAATAAGGTGGCACTCAATTGATCTTTGGATGGATTCAAAGGAAACAATAGCATGATCACAATTAACCAAATGCTCAGAAATCTAAAGAAACAAGAGTTAACTTCTTTCACATGTGAGTAAAATATAACCAATTAACTCAAAAACATAATTGAAATCTTCCCAAGCTTGAAAAACTCATCAAAGAATTAAAAACTAAAATGCGGGTTCATATGATATCGCAAACCTGAAACTGGAAATCTATGGAAAACTGAATGCCAAAAACTCGAAATGAAGGTCAGAAAACTCCTTCAAATGCATTAAAACACAACTATGACAGGCAAACAAAATTCCAAAAATCAAGATAAACTGTCAAAACATAAATCCAGCTCAAAAGACTACAGAAATGTCTTAAAGTTTGAAAAATTGTCAAAAATATCACAGTCAGGAAACCAGCAGCTAAAACCAGATAAAATAAACCAATATGAACGAACTCACACTCCCCCACACTTTAAACTTTGTAGTGTCCTCAATGCAAGAACACTACAAAATAAAAACCAGGAGAAAAAGAGAAGCAAATAACTGCACAGAAAGCAGAACACAGGAGCAAAAGAACCTGCAATATATCATCAAGAGAGTTCTCAACACACCAAAGCCTAAAACAAATGAAAACACAACAAAACAAAACAAAATAACAAAAACTGAAATCAAAACCTACATCTACTCGTCTCCCCCACACTTATCTCACATTTTAATTCAAAACAATAGATAAGAGATAAGGAAGGGAAAGAAACAACTTGAAGCTTAATCTGGCTTCAAATTCTCTTTGAAAATCCAGAGGGGTAGCAAGCGTCTTCGCTGCAGGGAACCCAAAGTGCTCACGTCCCTCTAAACAAGTAGCTCCTTGAATCTTGCTTCCTCCACACTTATACCACAAATAAAGATATGATCATATATGCAATAAGAAACATGAAAAGTGTGAAAGGAAAAAACAAAATCAATAACAAGAGGAGTTAGAAATTCTTCTCTTTTTAGATCAAGTTGTTGTAGCAATGGAGATTGAGGTTGTAAGGTTGATTCTTTTTTATCTTCTTTAGGTGCCAACACCATGGACTCCTTGGAAACTTCAGCTGTTTCCAAAGATTTGAGCAACGAAATCTGCATTGGGGCGAGCCATTCATCAATCTCTAAACAACCCGAACAAAGCCCATCGGCTCCACAGGTGCAACTAGACACAGGTAGAGGAGTAGATACAGTGAACTCATCACATGCAATGTAGTCAAAGTCATGCATCCCAATTTCAGCTTGCATACTAAAAGTTTCCTCAACACATTGTTTCTCTTCTTCTTCTTCTTGTTCTTCCAAGTACATTCTTGATTTAGCAATTTCAGCTTCATCAAATGTATGTATAACAAGCCATTGAAAAACTTGTTCATAATGTTCATCATCATTACACTCACCAAAGCATTCGATAAAGTTGAACAACGGATCATCACTAGGAGAAGAAGGTGAAGGAGTAGTGACAGGAGAAGACGTATCATCAATAACAATAATTTCTTCCTCATCTTCGCTGTCCTCCTCAATTGATGGCTCATGAATCATATCTTCTTGCTCACTCAAGCTCTGAGCGGGTTCTAAAATGAAATCTTGTAGATGTTGCTCCTCTAATCTCTCGAGTTGAGAATGAGTTGATTCCACTGCTTTCTTAGGAGGTAGCATGAGGTCTTCCACAGATTTCTCTAGAGTTGAGTAACATGCACTCATAGCTTGACATTCCTGAGTTAAACGCTCAAGCATCTATTGCATTTCAACAACTTGTGAGTTCATCTCCACCATACCATTCGCAAAGACTTGTGAAATATCATCAACATTTGGCATTGGTGAGGGTTGGAATGAATTTGTCATGGATGGGAGGTTGGGGGTTTCAAAGTGACTTGGGGATTCCCACTGATAATTGGGAGCTCCATAATTGTACCCTTCATCCCTTTGGAAACTTTGTTGACAATTCCATCCAAAATTGGTGTTGGAAGAATGATTACCCACTTGATGATACCCCAACAATTGTGGATTTGAAATTGGGAGAGCTCCATTAAGATGGAAACAATCACTAGCTGAGTGGAAATGACACTTGCAAAATGAGCAAGGAAGAGCAAACATATCAAGTGATTGTGGTCTAGGCGGGCACGGTGGAGCCTCTCTATATTGCATCGGATAACCATTGTCCCTGTAGAAGGAAGAAGAATAAGATTGCCCATGAGAAGAATCATAAGACCCATAAAAAGAATTATAAGAATTATAGGGGTCATAAGGAGAATGATGTCTTCTATCCATTCAAACTCAAGCAATAAAACTTTGAAAGCATCCTCTTAGGAATAGGTTGTTGAACTCTATTATTATTTTGAACTTCATCTAAGCTCCATCCATATTAACACCGTCCATGTTTAACTCTAGTTCCAGTTCACAACCTAATTCAAATGGCCTATTGTTAGCTTCACTTAAATTCCTTAGTCTTCTCTCTTTTCTTAGCTTCCTACAAGTTCTTTCAATCTTAGGATTCAAAAGACTTTAGAGGTTCCTTAAACTTCCTAAGCATGCAACACTAATTCAACACCAAAACAACAAGAAAAATAAGAGTAAATGATGTCCTAGTATGTGTCAAGGTGTGAATGTATGATGTACAAAGGAAACAGCAAGAGAAAAGAGCAAGAAGGAAGAAATTCGCTTATTCTGGAAAAACAGCCGCGGCTCCTTCCCACGGCGGTTTCGGCGGCAGGTTTTCCTGCACAACAAAAAATCAGTGAAAACAGGCCAGAAGGTGAGTTCCCAAGCAATTCTTTGAACTAAAACTTTAAGAGGAATGATTCTAAACAAGTTAAACAAATTAAAGACTCACTAAACACTAAAGAAAATATGAAACAAAACAAACAAAACGAAAAATTGACTCCCTAAGACACGACAAAGGAAAACCCAATTCGTAAAAACTTGGCACAATTAACCGTTAAACTTTGGGAAAAGTTCCCCGGCAATGGCGCCAGTTTGATCGCACCCGTCGCTAGGTGGCCAAAAATACCAGAAATAATGCACTATAGTGGTGCAATCCGAGTCGATCTCTCGAGGAACTTTTGTGCAAAGTTTAAATGCAAACGATACCAAAT
Organism: Chamaecrista fasciculata; assembly: GCA_003254925.1. Taxonomy (NCBI): domain Eukaryota; kingdom Viridiplantae; phylum Streptophyta; class Magnoliopsida; order Fabales; family Fabaceae; genus Chamaecrista; species Chamaecrista fasciculata. Next base: position 288 of record QANZ01028940.1, on the reverse strand, counting down.
TATCACTAATCGGGTGAAGACAAGGGAAAGTTGTTCTTTGAATGTTTTTCTATGACCTAAAACAATAATTAAATAAAGCAATAATATTTTTGGATTTTTTGACTAAAAGGACTAAAATGAAATTAATAATAATAAATGAGTTAAACAACTACAGAGAGAAAGGCACCTGACGGAGCATATGGATCAAGCAATCATCACTATATAAAATTATGTTAGAGTTATCTCACATTGATCATTCTAAGATAGTCACTAACCAAACAACTTAGATTGACAAACTTGTCATGAAAG